>CAXKVY010003439.1:0-21452 GCA_964058915.1 Tetropium fuscum | reverse complement strand
TGTCCTTCACAAATTGTGAAATTGTAACAATAGAGCTTGCGTTCATTATAAGCGGCTTGATCTGGAATACGAGGCAGAGTCATATTTTTCTGGCAATCAAAAAACATTTTTATCACCTCTTCATCTTCTGTTTGTAACAATTTAAAAAATGCTCTGTATTTGAGTTTATGAACTCTTTGCTCCATCATAAACTTATGTTTTTCTTCAGGTGAGCTTCTTTTAATAGTATCATTTAGTTCAAGGTATACCAAAACCTATATTACAGTCTGTTAAGAAAATGTTTGTGAAGTAATAATAGTTAACGTTTAGAGAGGTTTCTGCGTTTTAATTTTTCTACATTTCCCATAATTTTCGTATGGATAAATCGCTGCCTTCTTTCGTACAAATCACGGAATAATTAGGACAAACTTAAATAAATTAACAAAATAAATTAGGCTAGTTTTGAATACAAGTATCTGATTCCCACATAAATGTTCATTGGATAAGACCAACTCTGGTGTTTCTATATATGTGTGGATAAGACGCGGTTTGAACAATTCACAGGACTGGATAAGACGACATTCAGGAATAACTCTGAATTTAAACGGTATTAGACGGTAAAATTATTCTGAAGAAAATTTGCAGAAGGCGCTAGAAAAACCTCGAAGGCCATTGAAAAAGGCTTATCTAAAAAACAGGTGCAATAGTTCCTATTGCGTGATTTCTCATCAGTAGTTATACTACTTCAGTACTTATACTGCTGAATTAGCTACAGAAATGATGCATATTGAAATGGGTCTACAATTATGTGAAATAATATATTTTGCATCCATACAAAGTAATGTTTGCGAACAAAATAACGTTGTTTGTTTGTCCCTGGAAGAGCTCCACAATAAAAAATATTAATCCCGGATGCCGTTAGTTACTACAGTTTGTTTTTCAATAATCTGCCTCTGTTTACGTGTTTGGCTTCCAAATGTAAATTGGAACTCACCAGATTAAACGTGGCTATTTATTTGACTATAGGAAATTACTTGGTTAGTGTCAGATACAATGGTTAATGAAATTTTGGTTCCAGCAGATAGCAAACAATTCCTACATACAAATTTACTACAATTGGTCCTTTCTCTATAGCACAGCAAACAGTGCAAGCTAAAGGACCGCGGCTGGTCAAGATAATTTGTTGGCAGTTACAGAATTCGTTAGTGTGTTTGCCATGCTCTGCACAAAGCAAATTATTGGCAGATGTCACGTGATTTCTGCTGCTCCTAGTAATGAATATATATATATATATATATATATATATATATATATATATATATATATATATATATATATATATATATATATATATATATATATATATATATATATATATATATATATATATATATATATATATATCTAATATATATATATATATATATATATATATATATATATATATATATATATATATATATATATATATATATATATATATATATATATATATATATAATAATAATAATAATAATAATAATAATGTTTATTTGCATAAATAGTAGATTATAAAATATGAACAATGTATATATGTATATAAATGTTAGACAGTATTATTAACTAGCTAAATCTGAAAACAAACAATTTAAATTCATAATAATACGCAACAATAATAAAGTACAGTAAATACTTATAAACACATAAAATTACAAATAAACAAATATACTCAATAAGTGACTTAACACTTGTTTTAAGGTAAGATAAAATAACTAAGATAAAATAGAACTAGGATAAATAATATAATATGATACCACTAGTATGAATTACAATATAGAGTCACGAGTATGTACGAGTAGTAGTACAAAAATCTCAACGTTTCAGTTATAAAGATAATGAGGTAGGTAAGTTATATATATATATATATATATATATATATATATATATATATATATATATATATATATATATATATATATATATATATATATATATATATATATATATATATATATATATATATATATATATATATATATATATATATATATATATATATATATATATATATATATATATATATATATACATATATATATATATATATATATATATATATATATATATATATATATATATATATATATATATATATATATATATATATATATTGTGAAACAAAATGAAATCGTAGCGAGAGAGCCAACATATAAGTTCCATATACACATCATAATATACATTAAATAAACATTTCAGTGCATAATATTCGTGAAACCTCCATGTAATCGGAAAGTAATTGGAATGTAATCGGAAAGAATTCGATAAAAAATCATGTAACCCAAGATTCAATGGAACATTAAGCATCTACAACTACATACAACAAATTTAAACTTAATATAGCAGTTATCAATTAAGTGATGTAAAGTATAACATAAAGTAGATTACAAAGCGAGTGGAATAGAAATTAGAAGTAAAAATATTGTCCAAATGGTATTTCAAATGACAGCCTATCACATGTAAGGCCACCTTCGCAGTACAGAAAGGTAATACCTTAAACAAACAGAGAACTAAATAAATTCAAAAATCATTGCATTATAATACTATTAAGTAATTATAATGATTAATATGTGATATAGATATTTTAAAAGAAAGTGAAAGTGAATAAATCAAAAACTTCAGAAATGAATAAAATCTTGTGCACAGACTATAAGGAAACAAGTACGCATGTCTTGGTTTCCAGGAACTGAAACAATCGTTACATCGTTAAAAGGTAGATTAAAATAGGTAAAAGGACATATCTAATTACAAGAACATCTACGAAGACTTGGTGCAACGAAGAAACGAAGGTCCAGAGAGCAGCAACGGCTTACAAGAGCCACGAGATATGGAGATTTCAGTGGGTATAATGTGCAAGCAATCCCTAGTTTTCCCCTCAACGAAAACTAAAGACCTACAATGATCGCAATGATAAAATATATATATACCTTATAACATATATCTGATCAGAAAACCTAGCTAAGTAAAAGTACATGAATCATAGTAAAAACAATATATAAATGAATAATACGTAAACAAAAGTTTACTTATCAGTATTGACTTCCAAATAAAGCTTTGAAAACTGATTAATAAACACGCATATCTTGTATATGTAGCCCATTTTAATCTTTGGTTATATATTAAAAATCTACTATAGATTGATATTATCGACTTTAGCAAGTAATTTAGTTTTAAAACATTTTACTGGAAATATTTCTTTCTTTCATCATATAGAAATCTACGATATACACAAACTTCAAGGTTTGAAGCCCAGATGTGGTCCATAGTGATTAACAAGTACAAAGGTAGATGGAGTTACGTATACTGTAGAATTTTATATGTAAATTAATTGCGCAATTTCTGTAAATATAGGCGATCTACCACCTAAGATTTGAATTACACAAATGTGTATAATATGTTGCATACCCAATAGTGTAGAATAGAAAAATGAATCATCAAAATCAATTCATAATTGGGGTAATATTTGTGGAACAAACATACGAAAACATAGTCGAATTGAGGACCTACCCTTTTTTTGAAGTCGAGTCGGTTAGAAAGTGAGGCTGGTGGCGCCCATGTGTAAGGGGATCATATTTAACATTTCTAAAGAAAAGCGACGGGCTATAATGCATCATTCAAATTTATAATGATATTAGAAATAATTTTGCACAGATTTCTCGCTAAACATCGTAGTTAGATAAGATAATTTACTATTAAACAGTATATTTTCAAAACTTATCACAAACCCAAAGTCATACATATCAAGATATAGCTTAAATTCCAGCCTTGACTGTAATACCAGGCAAAATATAAGACGTGTGATTTAAGAGAAATATCACCATGTGAATATTAAATATGTATCACAACTATATAAAATGTTCCAAATGTCACCAACTGTCATAATAATATGCAGGTGACTTTGCATGACTTCAATCAATTGCAATATTTATCATACCTGAAAAAGACATTAAATTTATTAAATGATATAAAAAAGGCAGTGATAAAATGTATTTAATAAGTAAGAATATTGTAGCATATAAGAAAATGTAGTGAAATTAGTGAGGTGCTACGAAAATAAACTCAAGAAATTAATTGAGAAATAGCGCATGACAGAGATCTTTGTATTAGAAAGAACAAATCTCGCGTGCTGACTGGAAACAAGTGAACGAAAAAATGGTTTTATTATTACCTTGGTTACGATTTTTAAGTGGAAACGCGGAGTCCTTCTTAGATAAACTTTAATTTAAAAGAAATGTTTAAATTGGGAAAAACTTAAATTAATAATCAAAATCTTACCTAAGTGTACATGTAAATCCCACAGTGATGTAATGAAGCACGATCAGCAGCAAGAAGCAATCCTGTGATTTATTTCAGACAGCAGAAGAAGCAACGATATTTAAAGTACAGGCCTCCAGAAGCTTCGATAAAACGATTAAGGTACCTTAAAATTTCAATAAATAAGAAATGACTAATGCATAAAGTACATAAAAGCTTCACAAAGTTTCATGAAACTATAATTCACTTACCTGCAAAATTGCACTTTTTAAATGAGCTCTTAGATATAAATTTACTTAGAAGACAATTTAATATAAATTGGGTATAGAACCAATATGTTCCATAGCATAGAACCACATACCTATACATTTTATGGCATACATATGAGAATTTTGACATTTTTATGTTTCACTTAGTAGCAATTTCTAATACTTTTGCAAAGATCATTCCAATAATTTAACGCTTGTTTATACGTTTTCCATTGCGTTATTTACCTACTTATGATAATTAATAAATGATTACGTGATTCATTATTTTTTCTTTTTGTAGTGTGATGTATGTTTTTCACAGCTTACGCTAGATCTCACTACTAACTTTTGAGATACATAATCGTAATTAAATGAAGTTCCACTAGATGACCCTAATAAAAAAATTTTAGATCTCAGCTCAACCGTTATATACAGGATGACCGAATGAGCATAGCGCATTTCATACTCCTCGGTATGAAAGGTAAAATAGGTATAATATAAAATAAATACATAGGGAAAAATCAATAAATCTATTAAATTTAATTTAATAAAAATAAATAATATAATATATAATGATAATAAATTAAATATATAAACCCAAACAAAGTCATAAATCATTTTTAATTTACATACACACACAACCAAACACAAATTTGTGTGAAAAAGCATTACGTGGTAGCCAATGTAGAAGGTCTAACTGTGACTAACAACGACTACAGAAACGTCAGACGTTCTTGATTTGTTGATAAATGATTGGAGTTGAGAACTAGACAAATTGCGAAGTTTCTAACTTTTTCTGATTTATTACTAATCCAGTTTCGGCCTCCACAACAAAATTGGAATTTTCGAATACCGTCCCTTATTCAATGAACACAGCAGCACGGATACACAGAAATATTTATAATACAATTAATACTCTGGAGTATGTTAAGAATCAGATTATCTGACTCATGGTTATTTCCAGAATTATTGAAGAATTACCTAGTTCTAAAGGACTTTCATTCTTAAAATCATGATAATTCATTACAATTCATGGGAAATTCCAAGCTGTGATACAAATTATTTTCATCAAGCAAACTACTACGATAAAATAATCCACATAGATGGAATCTACATAATTTACATGGTAGATTCCACATCTATAATTTTTAACCAGTCAGACGCTTAATATTTGTTTGATTACCATGGCAAACAAACAAAAAATCAGAAATTGTTTCTCTTAATAGTCAGCAGGATCTAATTGCACTGCAAAATAATTAACAGGTGCATAAATTTTGCTCAGGTTGTCAGTTTAATGTAAATTAATATAATAAAAAGAAACAACAAAAGCGTTTCATATTCTGCTGTATATGGATGGTAAATTTTCTAGGGCGGCGCGCGGAGCGAATGACTAGTCGATCAGGTCGTAGTAGACGTAGACCAGAAATGTACAAAACATGTTAAGATTTATTGGAATTTTTGTTCAATTTAAAAACGGTGAATGATGAAGATATCAGTATATTACATGACATGCACAAAAATTAAAAGATACATTGGAATATAGACGACAGACGAATATAAGTATTTTCCTGAAGCATGTACTATATTCACTTGCAAAGTTCTGAAATGAACTGATGAAAATGATGAAATTAAAGTTGAATCTCCCAATGATTTCGTAAAACTGTTACCTGAGAATAAATTAACATCTTCATTCTTAACTATAAATGTAACGTACGCCCTCGCATTTTAATATATAGGCGCAAGAAAAAATAATAATTTTTTTTAGCCACATTATCACTAAATTCAGATAGTTTGAAAACCGACATTACTATTACAAGACTTTTCATATTTAAAAACTCTTGTATACCTTGTATACTTGACTCTTGTATACTCTTGTATACCTTGACTAAAACTTGACTTCTGTATTTTATTTCTAATGTGATTGTATATACTTAGACTTACATGTGATTATGTCTGTCCTAATTTCCAAAGTTCCTTCTTAATGTATTTAATAAGTAAGAATATTGTACATTTAGCATATAAGAAAGCGTAGTTAAATTAGTAAAGTGCTACGAAAATAAACTCAAGAAATGAATTGAGAAATGGCGCATGGCAGAGATCTTTGTATTAGAAAGAACAAATCTAGTGGTGACTGGAAACAAGTGAACGAAAAATAACAACGCGGTGTCCTTTTTAGATAAACTTTAATTTTCATATTTAAAAGCCTTTTCATATTTAAAAACTCTTGTACACCCGACTAAAACTTGACTTCGGTATTTTATTTCGAATGTGATTGTATATACTTAGACTTACATTTGATTATGTCTGTCCTAATTTCCAAAGTTCCTTCTTAATGTATTTAATAAGTAAGAATATTGTACATTTAGCATATAAGAAAGCGTAGTTAAATTAGTGAGGTGCTACGAAAATAAACTCAAGAAATGAATTGAGAATTAGCGCATGGCAGAGATCTTTGTATTAGAAAGAACAAATCTAGTGGTGACTGGAAACAAGTGAACGAAAAAACTGTTTTTAATTAGTGACTTGGTTACGATTTTTAAGTGGAAACGCGGTGTCCTTTTTAGATAAATTTTAATTTTCATATTTAAAAGCCATTTCATATTTAAAAACTCTTGTATACCCGAATAAAACTTGACTTCGGTATTTTATTTCGAATGTGATTGTATATACTTAGACTTACATTTGATTATGTCTGTCCTAATTTCCAAAGTTCCTTCTTAATGTATTTAATAAGTAAGAATATTGTACATTTAGCATATGAGAAAGCGTAGTTAAATTAGTAAAGTGCTACGAAAATAAACTCAAGAAATGAATTGAGAAATGGCGCATGGCAGAGATCTTTGTATTAGAAAGAACAAATCTAGTGGTGACTGGAAACAAGTGAACGAAAAAACTGTTTTTAATTATTGACTTGGTTACGATTTTTAAGTGGAAACGCGGTGTCCTTTTTAGATAAACTTTAATTTTCATATTTAAAAGCCTTTTCATATTTAAAAACTCTTGTACACCCGACTAAAACTTGACTTCGGTATTTTATTTCAAATGTGATTGTATATACTTAGACTTACATGTGATTATGTCTGTCCTAATTTCCAAAGTTCCTTCTTAATGTATTTAATAAGTAAGAATATTGTACATTTAGCATATAAGAAAGCGTAGTTAAATTAGTGAGGTGCTACGAAAAAAAACTCAAGAAATTAATTGAGAAATAGCGCATGGCAGAGATCTTTGTGTTAGAAAGAACCAATCTAGTGGTGACTGGAAACAATTGAACGAAAAAAGTGTTTAATTATTGACTTGGTTACGATTTTTAAGTGGAAACGCGGTGTCCTTTTTTAGATAAACTTTAATTTTCATATTTAAAAGCGTTTTCATATTTAAAAACTCTTGTATACCCGAATAAAACTTGACTTCTGTAATTTATTTCGAATGTGATTTTATATACTTAGACTTACATGTGGTTATGTTTGTCCTAATTTCTAAAGTTCCTTTTTATTGGAATAAAAAGGAAAAGGTCAGTCAAGTTTGTCAATATTGGTAGTCAGGTATGTCAATATAGTGCAACATTGGCATTGGTCATGTTTTTTTTAAAACAATTTAAACAAAATTAAACTCATTTCTAAGGATAAATATAATTATGGTGGATGTGTAAAAACCTATTTTTGAAGAAAAATATTGAGCAGGATAAATTGCTAATCATTTTAAGCATTTGACCTTGAAAAATTTATATTATTCGACTGCGGGAATATCCTATTCCCTATTTTTTCATTCCTTGGGTAGACGACAGGATGGTAGGATCCTGTCGTCTACCCAATTGTAGAGGGCACAGGCCACCACTGGGCAGTGGTCACGAGTAGTAGCACCGGGCGCTAAATAACTGTCTAGAATAAGAAACCCGCACTGTCTAGAATAAGAATTTTAGAAAATATTGGGAATAAATTATTACAGCTGTTTCTCACGTTCGCAGCTACATTACGTTTTTTTGGTATTAGTACTTGTATTATATTTAATACATACCTGTTTTTAGTGTTTATTGCATCACAATGTCTCATTCGATACTGATTAGAGCGGCGTGAATAAAAGGTAGGAGAACCGATGGTATGTGCAAGTTATTACTTCGACGTCCTAATGAAATATCACACAATGGTGTAGTTCGCGAATACTTCGCCGGAAACGACACCGCAATTTGCTTCATATGATTATTTGTTTCATATGTACCGACTGCTTTTCATCTTTGGTAATTTTATTCCAGTATAATAACTTAGTTATGCTTTACCTGATAATCAGTAGATGTGAACTACTACCCTTCGTTAGAATGTAGTGCATATATCTATACCAATACGAAGCAATTGTTGTAAATTTAATAGCATCAGATTGAGTCTCATTCATTTAGTTATTAAATGCATATACCTCAACTATATATATATATATATATATATATATATATATATATATATATATATATATATATATATATATATATATATATATATATATATATCAAAATTTAGCTAAATAAAGTTATGTGGGTAGAACTTAATATTATAAATTAGCTAAATGAAGCTATAAGGGGTATTTCTAAATTACTATGAAATATTCTAAAAGGTGAATTTTCAGTAAAAATAATATCCTTCATATCCTTATATCCTTCTTATATTTTTTTCCAAAACGCAAGTTACAGCCCTCTTAGTTACTTTCACTCTAAGTTACAGGACAATGCCAATTAATAATTTTAATTATAATAAAAGTAACAATACTATTTAATTAGAGATGTGCTAATGACACACAAATTATTAACATAACACACTATTCAAGATAACAAAATATAATTAATTTACCAAAATACATATAATTCAACCAGATCATAATAGAGCAATTTCTTTCAGATATTAGAACTGGAGAGAAAAAAACTAAATAAGATGTTCCATGTCAATAGTACGCAACTGTCTTAAATTTATATTATGCACATAGCAAAACACACTTAATTTATTTAAATTATAAAATTACTACATAGTATGTAAAAGGGTGGACGGAAAAGTATATATTTATATAGATCTAGGTATTGGTAAACTAGAAACATACTACGTGGAGATGAAAATCTCTGCACACGGAAATACAGCTCACCAAGATAAATACAATCTATTTCATTGTGTAAAAGTTCAAAAGCAAAAGTTAAACTAAAGAAAAGGCGTCTCATGTTCAGAGATGGTGTTTCAAAAGTATCCAGAAGTATTTGATTGTCAGAAGCTCTTTCGGGAAAAAAACCATAGACTTTGTAATGTAAAAATTTCAAAAATCTGTCTACCCTTTCAGCGCAATATTTCTGATTAGTATAGAATGGATACCAGATCAGTGAGGCATATTCTAATTTAGAACGTACAAGTATATAATGAAGAACATATAGTGCTTGAGTATTTTGAAAATTCCGACTATTTAATACTAATAATGAAGCCTAACATGCATAATAAATATGTAACACATTGATTAATATAATTGCTAAATGTAAACATTGTAGCAAATACTACACGAAGATCTTTTATAGTATCACAACTATTTAAATCTATTGAATAACTTGTAAATATTGAATAACTTGTATAAATTGAGTAAAACTTATAGTTTTATACTTCCGAATATACAACTGTAGTCTATTCATCTGACACCATGTTTCAAGTTTTTGGATCTGACGTTGAATAAATTTACAATCCTCGACAGTTTCAACGGCCTGATGCAGTTTTAAATCATCTGCAAATAACAGTAAGTTGCAGTCTGGAATACTGGTAAGGTCATTAATAAATATCAGAAATAACAAAGGTCCAAGATTAGGTCCTTGAGGGACTACAGATGTAGAACAAAAATTTTGTGTTAAAACCCTTATATGATACTAATTGAGACCTTTTGCTAAGAAACGATCTAAATAATATTATAAGAGTATCACTAAATCCAGCGGTCATTTTCGCAGCAACAACAAACAGTTTAGAGACAGTCGAGTTACGGCGTTCGAGGCAACAGCCACGAATTTCAAGTAAATATAATTTAATATAATCAATATAGATTTGTGCTAAGTAAGCAGTTAAGACTATTACATATGGTTTGGAACGTTTATGTTCATACAACTGGCGTCCAAAATAAAATAAGAAAGATTCATCAGGGAAGTAGTGAGAGTATCCAAGAAGCAAATTAAACATTATTTCTCTATCATATTATATCTCAGATTGTATGTCTATTTCAAATATATACCTTGACTAGTTTCCTAGCCTCGGCTACGCCTCGCCTATAAAACCGTGCACTCCGACAGTAAAAATAAACATCACTGCAATATTACTTCTTCTAAAAATTACTTCATCTCAATTCATCAGCGATTCATTCAACATTAAACGTATTTAGGCTGCACACTACAAAACGTGAAAAAGTTCTGGGGACTTGTGTGCCGATCAACTATAGACCTTTCATTGAAACCACACCAAGAAGTTCTGAAAGGAAAGCATACGTTACGAGCAACCTAAAAGTGCAGGCGAAATCAACTTCTCAGTCACGATTAATGTCCTCTCACCTTTCGGCCATAGCCTGCAAATGTCGACCAAGATCTATTCAAATATTATGCAATAAAACCCTTCAGAAAATGTGTGTGAAGGAAATAGGAAGTCAATTTGAGCCCGGGACATTTTTATTAATGCGAGAACGTTTGTAAGTATAAAAATGATACTGATTGATTGCCGTGGTTGGAATAACGACACACATGGAATTTAAATGTTATACGAGCGCTTCCGCCGATAACTTGAAGAACCCGGACATATTTTTATCATTTTTATTTAAATTTTAGGATATAGGGAATAACGTTCGACGACATGGTTGGAATATAGGCCTAATTAGGTTACCGACATTATTACTGGCATTAAGCCTCTAATATTGTAGCCTGTTCCACCTTCCCGTATCAAAGTAAATGTGCCAAAGCATAAAATTAATTGGACTAATTACCTAATTATTTTAATTACAGGCAATAATTATTTTTTAGTCTTTTAAATTATTTACTTTTAGATTATATATAGTTAATGTCATTAGTGGATACTAGAGGTATATATACGTTCCAAAACACTCTAATATTCATAAATATAATACTTTGTTATTAACTATATACACACAGAGGCACAAAATTCAATCCATCTAAAATTTACCAAAAATTTAATAATTCAAAAATTAATTTGAAAATATTTTCCTAAAGGTTCTATTTACACGATTTTTTTTGAAATTGTAGGTTTGTTCGTGCGGAATGCAGATGTGCTACGTTAATGAATTTCAGCTCAATTTTAAATTTTGACCATATACAAGGTGTACCAATTACATTGGATTTTTGCATAAAGTTTGCAACACTCTGTGGTAAGTGCAAGCAATAAAAATATGAAAATTTTGAAACAGAACTTTAGCGTAGTCTCTTCTTAAAAATTAATTTTTTAATTCATGTCAATATCTCTATTAATAGGGAAGATATGATTAATTAAAATAATGACTATGTGTCATGGTAATTTTAAATGCAATTGCCAATGGGTTTTTGCAATGTTGCTTTAGCATCTTCGTTTGTTTTTTTTTGACAAGTGTCGCTAGTGTTTCTAAGTTAATTGTTGCGATGTGGTCTGAATTATAACAAAGTAACAGTAAACAATAAAACGTAATAATCTTAAGTGTCTTAAGTGCAACAGGCGCCGCCAGACCCATAACTTTAATACGGGAAGGACAGTCACAATAGGTGTTTCTAGGTGTTTCGAGATGTAGTATTCAAAGAGCCGTGGAACGGTTTTGAGAAACTGGAGAATACACCATAAGAATGGGATCACGAAGAAAAAAGATGTATAACTCAGCAGGACGACCGTTTTTAGCCCTAAAAATACTACAAAACAGGGAATCTACTATAATTTCAAAATAAATCATGTAAATCGAACCTATAGCTACGAAAATATTTTCAAATGAATTTTTGGTAAATTTTAGATGGATCGAATTTTGTGCCTTTGAGTATAGTTATGTATATACATTAGAGATAAATGAATCCTGATATTGAAGAGGGGGGATTGAGAGGGAGAGGAAGATGCCCTCAGGGAGAAATAGATAAATAAATAAATTTTCAAATGTGGAGTTGTATAATAGTTTCTGGTACTTTTTGCAGTTGAACTGCTACTAACAGATTAGTATTGTTTTTTTCATCATTTGACATCTGAAGACATTTTATTGCACTTACTTCTTTGACAATGCGAGCAACACGACCTTAATTTTGTTTCCAGTTTCGACATGTTTAAAAATCACACCACGAGCGGACTCATTTTGTTTAAGAACTTCCTCTTGAGTGTAAGGACACAATTATTCATATAAATCGAAGTAGACGCTCATGACCATTTAGTCTAAGCTTTTGCTCAGCTCATATTAGCTGAGCTTTTACTTATTTTGTTTATAGGGCCCATTGTGTAACCTGAATCTCGTTACTCCAAGAAAATTGTTTACTCTACATAAAATATATCTGCTTCCCTTTATACTTTCTTGCATTTTTTCCGCTCTTGAATTAAAGACTACCTATTTTTCGTATAAGAATCAAACCTGATACATTCAGAAATGCCTACGTGAGAAATTGAAATTTAAATAATAATTTTTCATTTTGTAGGAGATGCTCCGCATATTCTCTGGTGGCTTCTTTACATCTCCAATATATAAATGTAAATACCCACATATTTTCATTAAAATGTAAATCATATTGAAATTGTCTTGTCGACATAGAAACAAAATAGTAAGTAATAATATGAGTATATAAATAGTATGTGAGAATTTTTCCATAGAGGTAGGTTTAATTATATTATTATTATAACTAACTATTTGGTACACTACATAATTGCTCTATAACAAATATAGTCCGCAAATACAAAACCTATTGATATATTATCAAATGGGAAACATCTATATTCACATGCGATTTGGATTTATTCGAAACATTTCTAGCAGATGAGGCATGTATTGTGTTAACTAAGAAAACCATTTAAACTTTGAACACATTGAAATACTAGTATGCCATTCACGCGTCCAGCTAAGAAAGAAAGCGACGAAGTCAACGCCCCAGGAAATTAGACAAAATTCTGTCATAGTTTTCGATGGATATCCCGAAAGTGCAACAAATAAGAGCACAAAGACCGCGGAACAGCTACGCAGTTCCAGACATAAAATGGCAGCAGAAGTCCTATTTGATCGCTCATCTTCTCTTGGGCCAAAGAAAGGCGAGTGGCACGTTTGTGTCACTTTATTATTTAGCAAAAAAAAATGGAAACAGGCTATCAGGTGATGCAATCATATACAGTCAAATTTCTATAACTTGAACTTCGATAACTCGAATTTTTGATATGTCGAATAAAATTGGTTGGCATCAGCATTGGCAGTGAGAATAAGAGTTATTTTTACTTGATAACTCGAACTTCTATTACTCGAATTTCTTGATAACTCCAGCATAATAATTGGCACCAACTTCGATAAGTCGAATTCTGGAAGGAACATAATTTTAATATGTATTGAAGAACAGTTTGAAATTGATTGCTGCTAAATACATAAATATGTAATACAATCGACACTAGTGACACTAAAGACATTCAACAAAGATTACAGTTTATCAAACTTGCTTTTCTCCCCCTACATATGACCCCTAAATTGCAAAAACACTTGCTGAAGGTGTTATACAGACTTTAAAATGTCACTATCAGAATTTTGAAAAAAAACTGTTAAACATCTAGAAGAGAATAAAACCAATAACATAAGCATTATGTTAATGGACTGTGTTCCATTAACATAATGCTTATGTTATTGTTTTTATTCTCTATTAATTATGTAACAAAAGCATGAAATATCGACGTCAACTGCTAATTGTTTCAAAAAGGCAAGATTTGGCCAATATAATGAATGGGAGGAAGAAGATGAAAGATGAACTGAACTTTTGGATGATGAGTGAGGGTGAAGTACAACTGCAATCTGAATATGAGGCTTGGGCAAATTCACAAAATATGCCAGATACTGTCTCTTTTGATGACTATATGCACGTAGATGATCATACTGTTACATCGGAGTTTCCCCACAGATGATGGTATTTTTATTTAAACACCAATGAGCATACTACCGAATCTATTTATAATGATTTAAATGAAATTGAAGCATTTTTTGAAAATGAAAACAAAATAATCGGCTCGTCAATGACAAATAACTAACTATTTTACAAGGAAATAAAGTAAAATACATATGTTCTACAATATACGTAGGTATGAGCCAATGTTAACAATATATAAAATATGTTTTTATCAAATATGTAAATATAAGTATAATTCAATAATTCGAAGTCTTGATAACTCGAACTTTCTTTGTGGCAAGTCATGGTTCGAGTTATCGAAGTTCGACTATAGGTGAGCAACCCACCAAAAATAAGAAGGCTACTTACTACCACTATAGTTGCCATCGGATCTGATAGAACAAGTAGCCGGAAATTACTAACAAGTTTCAATACCAAAATATATTGGACCTGTAAGATAATCGGCAATAGATAATTCCTTTTCTCAAGTTATAATAAATTTGTTTCATATTTATTGTTTCTTATGTAACAGAGAGTATAATTATAAATGTAAAAAATAATAATAAATAATAAGAAAAATTCATCTAATACTACCCGTTGCGATAAAAATAAAATTGAACTACGGACGTACATCTTATTTTCTGAAAGCAAATGTATAATGACAAAATTACTGTAATATAAATCTTACATCTAAACTTTAACAGCTTACAAACTTAATTCCATGGAGAATTCTAGCCAAGATTAGGATCCGTAGGTTTGTTTATATGCATATAAGTCGATGAATAATGTAAGCTTAAGAAAAAAGCGAAACTATTCTTAGCGGAAGCTAATAAACAAGAACTGCAACTTTGGAAAATTTCATTATTCACGTGCATATGGTTATACGTACACAAACTTATATAGAACTTTACTTAACAGTTTCCAAAGCAAAACAAACAATTTGTTGAATATTCGTTATTTATTTGCCCTCCGGGCTAAAATCTGTTTAATAAGGTAAATGTATTATTTCTTTTTTTATTTATTTATTAAACACAGGGTAAATATCTCATCGTAAATGTAGATAAATATACTCAAGATATAATAACTTAATATCATTTTTAACCCACAATTTCGGCATAAAATAGACTATCAGTATAATACGATTTCACTTAAATAAACTCGCATTCTACATCTGCATAAGGTGGATGGTTAATCGGTTTCTACAAAAATGGTATGAAAATACTTAATATTAGTTGTAACCCGCACCTTCGCCATAAAATCGAATATCAGTATAATAGCACCATTTTGTTCGTTGAATAATCGTTTCACTGTAGGAAAAAATCATTGAAACATGTTCTAAAGCTCAAGTTTTATAAAAAAAATAATATACTATTCAAGGGGTCTAACAACAAACTCTCAGGCAGAAAACGAGTCGGAAAAATAATTCCGAGAGCAAAAAAGTCGGATGCCTCGCTGAGATTCTGTGATTTCGAGGTTTTTTGTTTATTGAGGTCGATAAACATTTCAGAAAAAATCAATCAATCCACGGTTATATCGAAGGAATCGAATAACAAATTCTCAGGCAGAAAACGAGTCGAACGAAAAATTTCTAAGCGAAAAACTCGGTTGCCCTGTTGAGATCCAGTGATTTCGAGGTTACTTGTTTATTACTATTAATAATAGTTTTTCGCTCTCGGATATTTTCCGACTCGTTTTCTGCCTAAGAGCCGTTGCCCTTCGACCACCTCGATTTAATCCTGGATCGTATGATTTTTTCACCCGCGTATGTGAACATCATTTGGGCTGGCACGGCCACTGAACACAAGTGCTTACTCCTAATTAGTTGCAGAACGAGCAATGTCTGCGATGCACCCTCTACAACACTCGAGAACAACCACCTAAAAAATATTTATTCTTTTATGTAAATTCTATTTATGTAAATTGATATGCCGGATCCGATTTTGGAGTTCGGTGAACAATCCGGATTTACAAAACTGGTCAAAATGGCCATTTTCTAAAACATATCAAATTTTATGTTTAACCCTGTATCTCTCTCTCAGTTCAAGTCCGTTTAAATTTAAATTTTCAGATGAGCCAATTTGATACCATTTTCTTACATCTTCAATAATATAAATTCATTATTCCAAATATCATGCGTCAAATAAAATTATCTTCATTTATAACTAAACAGTACACACACACACAACGGCGTAACAAAGTATACCATTACATTCAGATTCTACGTAGATGGTAAAATCATGTCATAATAAAACACGAAACGGGTTTTTAACTAAAATAAAAACATTTTTCATTTCCTCGTATTGTATGTGTTAATAACATTTTAATTTGCATTTTCAAGCAGTAACTGGCAGGAATCCAGCACGTAATGTCCTGGTAATATCAGAAAATATGCGATATAAAGATAGCCTTAGGTACGTTTCGGGGATTACCAGACTGTATTTGCGGCAAGTAGAATATTAAAAAATTGCATTAACATTCACTCTTCAGTGACTGTGGAGACCATCTTCGGTTTATAGCGCCATTTTATGCAGGATATCTAATCGAAACTTAATGCGGATATATCTATGTCTGCAAAATAAAGAAATATAGTATTCGTATTTTGGGGAATAGCTTTTGTTTGATAATAATTCTCCTCAATTTGATTTAGTTAGTTAGCGGTTTGTACAGAGCCGTTCAATTGAAAGTAAACAATTTATTAATTAATGTGAAACAGGCTTTCAGGTAATCAAAACTTGATTGCCAATTTTATTTGTCAGTTTACTAATAATTATTCTATATTTTGAAGTTTTCGTCATAATAATTATTATTATTATGCCGCGCTTAACTGAACCGTAAAAAATGAGAGCTGTGATGTTACTGCCCAACGGATGGTCAATGCAAGCAGTTGCAGATACTTTGAATGTGAGTAAAGGTTGCATTTACAAAATTAAGCAATAATTTAATGCAGAAGGAACTGTTGGGTACGTCCATAGAGGGGGCCGTCAGAAATTCAGTACTATGGAGGACGAGTCCTTGACCACCTCCGACAGAATCCTATTGATACAGCAGTGACTTCCTGCTTCTTAACAAATTTTCCTGCTTCGGTGGAAACCGCAAGACGACGTATCAGAGCATCTGAGCTGAAAAATTTTTCGGCTGCATATAAAGTTGCTCTGTTGTCACGGCATAAGGAGCAGAGGTTAAACTTTGCAAATAAATTTGTCGGTGTGCCACAGGACTTTTGGGACAACACAATTTTTTCAGACGAAAAAGTTTTTCAATCCTGCTATGATGGCTCTGTGCGTGTATACCGCCCAAGAAATTGCTGATATGAAGAGCGCTATATAAATCCTACAGGTCGTAGTGGTCGCTTCTCTATCAACGTGGGGGCATGGATATGTTGCCAAGGAGCAGGTGTTACTTGGAGAATCAGAGAGCGTCTTACTGGTCAAAGCTACGCTCGCATTTTGGAATATGTTGTGTTACCTTCCGTTTCCATTTTATATCCCGAGAACTTCACTTTGCAGCAGGAAAATATTTTTATATTTTCTTTCCTTTTTCCATATTTCAATTAAATTTATATTTCAGGATAATTCCTCTATTCACAAATCACGAGTTGTTACTGAATGGCTGAATACAAACCATATTAACACTCTGCCTTGGCCCTCTAAGTCGCCGGCTTTAAATCCGATAGAAAATGTATGGGCACAAATGGAAAAAGACATGTATAGCATAAATTTCCGACCAGCGAACGTAGAAGAAGTGTGGTTGGCGATTGAAAATGCCTGGGAAAATATTGGCGAGGATTACACCGGGACACTAATATTGTCTATGAGAAATAAGCTTCAAAAAGTTATAAACGCTATGGTGTTTGGACCAAATATTAATTCATAGTAATTTTCTTAAGTTCTCAGATAGTTTGTTAATTTAATGGATTTTTTTACAAGAGACGTCCTTACCATATAGATTTTCCTTAATAAATACTGTATATAAAATGCTGTCCCCCTATAACTGACAGATACTTCAACCTAAAATAATTTTGAAGGTGATCTGTTTACAAAAGCCTGCTTCACAATAGGAAAATTTCAAAAATTTCTCATAAGAGTCGTTTACTTCAGGTTAAAAAAAATAATCTCACAGTGGATTTAGTTTACTACTCTTCGAAATAATATAGTATGTAAATAATATATGTGGCAGAAGTATCACAAGGGAAACCGTATAAGTAATTAGTATCCACTCTCCACTCACTAAAATGGGTTTCGTCGTGAATTTTTTATGTGAGAATTCCATTAATTTTATGGTTTTAGGGAATGGTCGCTGTAAAACAGTACTTTTAAATGCAGGTTATAAAACACGAAGTAAAATGTATTCGAAGTGTATTCTTTAAAAATATCTGCGGTGATAATTCCAATGCCCTAAATCTGTGTAAAATTTATTCCAGATTCGAGTTAAAGAAAGTGTTTTTTTATAAATTCGTCACACTAGATGGAATAACTTCATACTTTCAGATAAATTGAAAGTAATCAATGTAGTGGAGCGGATCTAAGTTTGCAAACGGAAGTGACTTTTTTGCAAAATTTTTTTTTCCAACTTGTTAATAATATTCCCCCTATCCCCTGGTAACATTTTCCGGTAATTGTTGTCCACCAGGGGGCGCGTGCAGCCATTGAAATATTGTAAAAACAGGTTTTTTTTAGATTACGCGTAATCGAGGAGACGGATCGAAAAATGTTGAACAAGAGAAATAGATCTCCTCGATACGCGTAATCTGGTTTTGGACCCGCCAAAATCGGTCCATTAGAACCGAAGATACAGCGGTTTTAATATTTGTGTTTTTTAGGGGGGACAAGAAAAAGGGAGTGAGCAATGGGGGTGTTGCGGGAAAGGGGGTGGGATTAGGAAGCTGATATTTTTTTCTCTTGTAGGTAATGGTTATCGGAAGCCCAGGCCTATTTTTTTCAGATTTCTCATTTATGGAAGGGTTGGGAGGGGAGAGGGTGGAAAAGTTTTAAACGGGTGTATCTCCGGCCCTGTTGAACCGATTTAAAAAAATAACAATGGATTTTTTTTGTTTTTTTATAAGGAATCGAGTACAGCTTGAAAACAAAACTCAAAAACACGGGCGTGGGGGGTGAAAATAAAAACGTTATTTTTTTGTTTATTTTTTTTTTGCTATGAAAAGGAGGGGGAGGGGCGCCTATCATATTGAAAAAGTTGGGCAATTGTATAAACTGAAAAAAAAATTACCGACTTCGTTCATTAGGGACGTCAGGGCGTCGAATCTAGGTTAAAGCCCTGTAGAAGGGCTAGAAGACGTCCTACGCCCTTAAGCCAGGGCTCATTCTCAAGGTGAAGGTTTCTCCTATTATTAAAAAAATAATAATTCCCGATCGCATCAATAGTTTTCATACGCGCGCGAGTTGGGACGCTGGAAATTTTATTTTCTCTCGCCAGTATCTCCAGCGGCAGAAGAGTGGGCGTGGACTCTACCCTCTCTTCTCGCGCGCTATCCCGACTCACACACAGAGAGAACCATGCGAACACCTTGCGAATCCGATTCCGATAACCATTACCTACAAGAGAAAAAAGATCAGCCTCCCAATACCACCCTCTTTCCCGCAACAATCCCATTGCTCGCTCCCATTTTCTTGTCCCCCCTAAAAAACAAATATAAAACCGCTGTATCTACGGTTCTAATCGACCGATTTTGACGGGTCTAAAACCAGATTACGCGCATCGAGGAGACCTTTTTTTCTTGTTTAAACCATTTTTCTATCCGTCTCTTCGATTACGCGTAATCTAAAAAAAAACCTGTTTTTACAATATTTGAAGGGCTGCGCGCGCCCCCTGGTAGACAACAATTACCGCAAAAAGTTACCAGGTGGTAGGGGGAACATTATGAACAAGCTGGAAAATTTTTATTTTCAAAAAAGTCACTTTTTTTTACCCTTTTTTTTCGTAGATCCGCTCCAATAATGGGGGTACAACTGAATAATTGATATTATATAAAACAGAAATTATTTTCTTAAATATTGTGTATATGTATTTGCAAACTACTTCGCATAAATGTGTATGAAGCGCCTATGCGACAAAATAACAATAAATTCACAACAAACTACAAAATTCAAGTAGAACTTGATAACATTCAGGAACGTAGAATTTGAGATAGCTGCTATATAAAACATTTTTAGCAAAATTGCTCATATATGTGTGTCTGTATATTCCCTACGGCGAAAGCTCTCTATTTCAGTCAAGTTTTTGTTTCAGGTGCCCTTATTTCTGCTGATGCTGGAAATAATAACGTTCATTGTAGTAGGAGACGCAGTACACCCAGGTAAGTTGTGTTTCGAAAACAAACGGAACTTTTCATTGTATACGTTGCTCTTCAGTTATACTAAAATAGAGACCATGCGAGCTTTTGAATTATTATGTTCACGTACGCATATTCATATGTAACCGTCATTTCGTCCGTTCGACTTTGCCGAGCGTAGAAATGTAAGTAATCCACAATTCAGATTATCATGTATGATACATATCTTGCTTGACAATACATGAAAATACTGCATAAAAGTTATTTTCCGATAAAATGTAATTAATTATTTATTTAAAATCGTTCATATCACAAATTAAAACACATTAATTGAGCTAAATTTGAATATGAAATAAAAAAAATATTGCAGCTTGTCAAAAATTCAAATGTATTTATTTTTATTAATTACTCTAATGGTAAAAAGTGGTTTCACTTCCAAAACACCACTTAGGCCTCATTAGGCCCTTTGTGCATTCCTCCTTTTTACTTGGATAGTTTTCTTCAAACCGTCCTATTTATTACGGATGGCTTGGTGGCAAAGTCTCTTACAATTTTTATGTATGAT
>CAXKVY010003438.1:0-20768 GCA_964058915.1 Tetropium fuscum | reverse complement strand
GTTAGCTACTAGAGGGTGTTTGGCAAGGAGGAATATATACATATATAAATACGTTTACGTACGTACATATATCTCCGTTCAACTATTATAAGAACTAGATTATGTTTGAGAAGTCAATAGAGAATTATAGAGGGGTTATAATATTATATAACCAGGATATTAAAGTTGTGGTATTAAGTTCCTACCTTCTTTTTCTCAAAATTACTCATTGGAAAAAAGTTTTAGGAAAATTAATTTATAGCGTTCCGAATGAATAGGGAGATACGCAACGTTACGGGGCAAAATGTGCTTAAGAAATGGATCGGCCTGTAGAAAGTTTTAATTAAAGTTGCTTGCGGCGCTATTCTTGATATGTGGGATTGACTCTCCAGAAGACTGCAGCTTCTGGGCAAAACAGATCGCCGCGCGTGAGGTAGCAGGTACTCATGTTTACATTGAGTTATGTATCTCCCTTATTCCTTGAATTGACTTTCATAATTTGAGTTACTTTTCGAAGATATTTCTTCTTTTGAGCTTCTTTTGATGACATCGTGTTACCCTCCAGAGTACATTTAACAGCGATTAAAGTGGGCAATAAAAGTTTACCTAAGCTAACTCGGCTTAATAGAATAAAAAAAATTAAAACTAGTAACTAGTGACTAATTATATCCGTGGACGCCACTGACTGTAACAAGTCAGATAGTTCCCAATTATCCTGGGTATCGAAGTTACTCTCGGCACTTTCTGCAATTTTTATGGAAGAAAAATTAAACACAATGTACTAATATCTGTTTAATTTAAAATGCAAATGCAATGCAACGTTAAAATAAGAGAGCTATCGATTTCCCTAATTGATTTATTCAGATTTATGTACCTTCAACAAACTTGATATCTAAATGGTCAATTGACAAAAAGAGAACGTAACATTCGCATACAGCGTATACTGCAAAGCTGCTGAAATTGATTACGAAATTACGAAAGTAATTGGGAGTGGCATCCACAAAAATTAAACAAGAAAATATCATCTCATTGCCTCGACGATAAAAACCGCCCCATAAATGTGTCTTATAAAATTTACATTGCCCTTGTTTGTTTGCCCGAGAACCTTAGCCAGCTGTAGCTGGTCGATTTCATTCGAAAATACGGATATATATATATATATATATATATATATATATATATATATATATATATATATATATATATATATATATATATATATATATATATATATATATATATATATATATATATATATATATATATATATAATAGAGAGAGAGAGAGAAATGAGAAAATAGCTCTAAGTCTCTACCTACAAAGCAAACCGCATGCAACAGACATGGACGCTGCGGGAGAACCTAGTCCTCCCTAGTCAAACAAAGACAGAGCACATCAGTCGGTAATCTAGTCGGCTACACGCTAATTGGTGAAGCCGTATTTTAGTGCTTATTTTATTGCTTTACAAAAATTAATGCCGAAATATCTATGCACTATTTTGATGCACTATTTAATCGTTTAATGATTTTCAAATTTAACTAGTTAATTTGAGATAGGCCCTGCAAGCTATCCGAGGGTTCCGAATATTCAAACAACGCACGCAACAGATTCTTTCATCCATTAGCCCCAAATAAATTATAACTCCTAAGTAAGTACTAATGCAATATTTTGCTCATTCCTTTGGTGTCGTTTCCGGAAAATTAAATTTGGGGCGGGAAAATACCGTCAATTTATTCCAGGAAAATACGCCAGGCTATCCATAATCATACATATGTATGAGCCGCCCCACTTTAATAGAACATCTGGAATACTATGTCACAAAAGAATGAGTGTAAGAATTTCGCTGAATTAAAATTTGCATTGTATTTTCGTAGCGTGTTCAATTCCCTAATGCTAACTTTATGGCCCCTACGCCATTAAACAGTTCACTATGACTTAATTAACTTTGAATTGAGAAAGTTATGATGAAAATCATAATAACGGCTAAGTTTTTGAATGATTACGATTTGAAATATTTGGATTCTAATAAACCCCGGAGAAGAAAATGAAATCGAACCTTTCAATCAGGACTTGAGTTTTATGTAGAATAAAGCGAAATCTCTTCGGATATAAGGGGATTTTAGCACTCTGGGATTTTGTTTAAACCCCGAATTATTAACTTAAGTATTTTCTTTAATACAATTTTATTTTCCCGAGGGTCACTTTATGAATATTGAAACTTGAGTTCTTTAAAAGTTTATTTTATCAATTCTTAATTTACTTCAAAAGCTTTATAAATCCAATTTTCCTGTTTAAAATTTTCAACAGGGAAACTCAAAATTTAGTAATAATATTAAATGGGGCCTAAAACTATATAAATAATCCCACTAATGCATCGATTAACGAAGACAATAACAAATAAGAATAATAAATATTATCCATATAATCTGCAGAAAACTGTTTCCTTTGATTTGTTCGTGAGTATATCCAAGACATATTTTGATTAGGTCCTTCGTATGTTGGTTTGTAATAACAATATACTTAAGATTTTGGATTTTATATTTACCTGGCACGTATGTTCTGTGGCTTTAGTATTTAATTTCTAGTTCTGGGTCTACACAATATATATATATATATATATATATATATATATATATATATATATATATATATATATATATATATATATATATATATATATATATATATATATATATATATATATATATATATATATATATATATATATATATATATATATATATATATATATATATATATATATATATATATATATATATATATATATATATATATATATATATATATATATATATATATTTATATATATATATATATATATATATATATATATATATTTATATATATATATATATATATATATATATATATATATATATATATATATATATATATTATATATATATATATATATATATATATATATATATATATATATATATATATATATATATATATATATATATATATATATATATATATATATATATATATATTTCTTTGCTATTCATATTTGTTTTGCTAGAAGAAATCTTGGGTGTGTAGCAATTCATACAATTCATACATAAAGAAAAAAAAATATAAAAAAAAATATGTATATATATATATATATATATATATATATATATATATATATATATATATATATATATATATATATTAGCTTTTTTTGTGTGTTTTCTTTCTTATTCGTCTATTTGCTTATTTCTATGTAATGAAATGCTACAAACCCAAGATTACTTTTCACAAAATATATATATATATATATATATATATATATATATATATATATATATATATATATATATATATATATATGATATCTTAATAATTAATAGTAAACTGCATTCTTATATTATTTTCTACACTTTGTCTTCTAAATGTACCGGTACCCACGAATATATCCCGGTCTCGTACGGATTACGAGAATGATCCCTATTAGAGTTATTCCGCGACCTCTCTGAATTCCATAGAATGTACTCACGGTGCTTTCTAATTTGCTATTGTAATCATGAAGGAGCCGAGTCGAAATTGCAAATCTAAACTAAAAAGCGTTATAATCAGCCAACAATTGCTGCCGTGTATTTCAAAGGACGCCTTTCCGCGCCCGGAACAATTTAAGGTTAATGTATATTATAACAAAATTTGCTTATAATGGCGTGCACGTCTCATATTAACTAAGGTATAGCATGGAATAATGAAAATGCTGGAGCGGGTAATTTACTTTGTTACGGTTTTATGTTTTACAGTACGCCCTAATTAAAGCTGAATTATACCAGAATTTCGCGGAGACGGAAATTAAATGTTTTTATTTGTTTTCTGAAAATTATGAAGGGGTGGCCTGCGTTCTGGTAAGATTCTAATGCATCAGACGAGAAGGGACCTATTTTTAGATACACCCAAAAATTATATTCCCAGGTTATAACACAGTTGTGGATATCGTGATTATAATATAACATTCTGAAGTATAAAAAAATACAATTTGAAGTTTTTATGTAAAAAAATACAGGGTGTATGAAAGTATAAAACAATTTTAATCAAAATATATAATTCCAGAAATTTAATAACAAGGCGGGAAACTAACATAATAATAATAATAATAATAATAATAATAACGGACAAAATATCGAGATTTACTCTCTGATCTCCGCAGGCTGTACCCGGGTTATTCTGCTAAAATTGTGGTTCTTATTATTAGCTCTCTCGAAGGTATGGGACAATCATTGCTCTCAGAATTAAGAACCATCCCAGCATGCCGTCAATCGGCAGAAGTCATCGCTGGGAAGATGCAGAAGGCCGTCATACTTGGCTCGTTGCATCTACTCAGGACATATGAATTGCGACCTCAATGACCGCTTACCCCGCGAACGTGGGGAGCGGTCGTTGAGTAACGAGGCTGGAGGGACTCTCTGGACTAGTCGGAGGCCAGGGGGGACTTACCAGCACAAAAAATAATAATAATAATAACAAGCTAATTTTTAAAAAGATGATGACGGCCTTTACTTCTTGAACATTATTCTACTCTATACATTAATGGAACAATATTCCGGATTTCTGTTTGAATATTTTCTTTCTATTCTGTCGATATGTATTCAGAACATGTATTAATGCCCGGACAGTATGACATGTGGCCGTTCTTACGCCGTAACTTTTGTTGAAAAAAAGTTTCCAAAATGTTCACATAACGTTCCGAAGTTTTCTATCATATAGCTAGGAAAATTAGTTGTTTTAGTATATTCTACAAGATTTGACGCGTTTTACGCTTTTATATATCAATATTCTCAGGGACAACAATTATAAATAGTGGACTAGGTAGTCGTGTTCTATGAATGTGAGTTCTCTGTTACTTGTACAACTTATATATATATATATATATATATATATATATATATATATATATATATATATATATATATATATATATATATATATATATATATATATATATATATGTATGTATATATATATATATATATATATATATATATATATATATATATATATATATATATATATATATATATATATATGTTATATATATGCAATGTTATATTGCTCGTTACAAAAATAACTTTTTAAAAACTTTTATTTAAGTTACAAAATGAAAATGGGATAATTGCAACTATCTGAGAAAATACAAATGTCAGTGAGTTTAATTTAGAGCTTGACTGTTTGAATACAGAAATTACAGTAGTCGTTATATGGTATTACACTGAATAATATACGTACACTGAAATGTTCTTGTATAAACTATATAATACAAGTCAGCATGCAGGTGCACAAGCAACAGCTTGGTCAACAGCTCAATCTGCATTATTTGCTGATAAGCGAAATATGAATGCATGGGAATGGGATTTGAAATATGATATGCACTGATATGCAATGTTATCTGAATAACATTAAATAACAAAGTGCAACATCCACCTCCACCTAAATGGGTGGACTGATTTTTATGACGATTAGGTTGATTCGAGAATAGTTTTCAGCTTCAATTTGATCAAATAGAAAATATTTTCTTAATAAATTTAAATATCTATAAATTAGGGATGTGACTGGGGCATTCGCCATTTCTTCTGGTATATCTAGTGAGTTCCCCGGTATATCTTCGGAATCCAAGATCCAGTGCCAATAAAACTAAAATGGAACCCACTTGAAAATACCCCGTCTCCAACAAAAAGAGAATTTTTAGAATAGATTTATAAATGACGGAGTTCTGAGGTAACAAACATAATAAAAGATAAAACCGAATTGAGAACCTCGTTTTTTTTTAAATCGGTTCAAAATGCAACTCGAACTCTTTCAGTATTTGCAGCAGTTCTAACTGACATAGGCCTACCTTCAGGTTTCTTCTTCAGAGCTGATGCTGTGATTCTAAATTGACCAACCCATTTTAAAATTGTATTTCTACACAGAGGTTTCAAATTAAATCTTGTGCGAAACTGGCGTTAAGTAACGGCAAGTCACGCAATATAATTTTAAATAACTTTCCTTCTATTAAATATCAAAAATGCGGCAATAACTTATAAAATAAGTTCCACTAAAAGACTATCACTCAAAATTCTGTCATTCAAAAACTGGCAAAACTAGGAACCACACCAATCGAATTTCATTTTTAAAAAATAACAAGTAATATTTTCGAGTTGTTGAGGAATAAGAATGTTGCCAATACTATGAATTAACTACAGCAGAAATCAATTCAAATGAAATCGATTTTCATTTTTAAATAATATCAAATAATATTTTCGAGTTGTTGGAGAATAAGAATGTTGCCAATACTATGAATTAACTACAACAGAAATCAATTCAAATGATCTTGATTTAGTACAACATAAAAACAGACTACGAAAACGGCGTCAACGCACTCGCGATGTCGAAACAAGATATGAAATGAAGCTCTCCAGACACAATTCTTTCACAGACACACCACAAACATGAAATTAAATAAAAAACAGTTGCAACCAATAATTTACTGCAGATAATATCAGAGGTTTTGAGAAATACACAAGAAGTCACGCCGTCACTAAGAAACCGAAACATCAACATCCACAAAAGGTCACATAATAAAGGCATGGTTTTTAAGAAAATTCATATTATTTTCGTCTATGATAGCGTACCCAGAAATATATACAGGCCATTGAAAAGGAAACACGCTCGTGAAAAATTTTAACTGTTTAGTGTTCAGGGCAGAAAAGCCTTTCAAATAACTGTATCTGTGTCTCGAGAGGTCTTTTTGAATACCTAATGTAATTAAAAATGTATTGCATCATTTTTTTAAATTTAAATTAATAAGCATTTATCAGTTGTTTAAAACAAAACACGAGCAAAAGACCTTTAAAATGAGGGTTCACTCGACCTTACCGTAAGTAAGGTGACAGTCAAATTTGATGTCAAAATGTGCCGGAAAAAGATAAAAGGTGACTATTTTCCCCAAACAACACCCCAACTTAATTAATCTAGAGCTAGTTTTGATGAGGAAGCAAAAAAAAATTAAAAAATTATTTCGACCAACAGCATGGATAGAGAATTGAAAGACACTTCAAATGAGTGATCGCTCGACCCTCTTTCGTTATTCCAATTCTTGACTTAGGGGCTGCTAGGGCTAGATTGATGTGTCAATGTCAAGTTTGACATAAAGTTGTCCCCAAAAATCAAGAATCGACCTGTCTGAGCCTTCCTTCAGAACATTAGTCTAAGTGTCCCAAAACAGGCGCGTTTTTAATAGTCGACCATATATGCTTTTTCTCTCAGAAATACAAGTAAAGAACGTTGATAACAATAATACACAGTTGAAGCATCTGCTTAATTGTAAAATATCGATGAGAAATTATCTTATTAAATTTGTATGATTAGTATTTGTTAGAAGAAAATATTTGTACCACCTACAGCTAGATCATTTGAATATTTTTAGATGTTAGAAGTTAGTTTTGATAAATAATTCTAGAATTAGTAGAATTAAATACTTAGAACAATTTTCTTAAAAATAATGTAACAAATTCTTGTACTGTAGTGACTTCTTACAACTTGTAGTCCACAAAATGTTCAGTACTTCTCTAAGTACCACAAATTTTAGGTGTTAAGTTTTTTCTAAATAAAATGTTAATTACCGCTCAATGAATGCCGGTGTAATGAAGGCAAAAATCACATACGCACACCCTTATCAAGCATCATTTTGTTCTAGGGATTCACCGTGGCGCTGTTTTATTGCTTTTTAAACACCGAGGTCCAGAACACCGTCCGACATCATTTCGAGACCTGGAAAACGAGAAGGTCTCTAGGGCCCAGCCGGCTCCGATCCGGTAGCCGCAGCAAAGATTGGTCGCCCAGATCCAGGACTGAGAGTATACGGTAAGCTTTAGTGCGAAAGTTGACACAAATTCTAAATGGGCCCGCTTTCATGGACAGCGTCGATGTATCGACCGAATTATAATTATCCCAGATGTTTTTAATTAAGTTTCGGAATATATGACTCGTAAAAATTTAAATTGCCGTTCTTTGCCAGTTGTTTCAATAGTTAGTTAGTTACAAAATTTACTATATAGCAAGGAATTGGGTGGAGACGTTGCGGTTGCCATCTTATTTAATAGTAGCAGCAGCTATTAAGAAAGCAAGGAGCAAGGGATGGTCCTCGTTTGGTTGTTGTTGATGGCCAGGACACCGACTTATTAGTCCTCCTAATTACTTTGTCAACAGATGAGATGCATATTTGATGTATTAGTTAAAAATTCGTTCGTCCCTCGCTCCTCAAATCCATTACAATAATTAATATATATAGTATAGGCCAGTCATATAGTACATTAAAATAGCAAACTAACGGCTAGTTCTGATTTTTTAATATGTTGTTAGGACCACTACCAATAGTGTATATCCAAGTTTGCAGCTTCAAAAGACCTGTGCTAACTTCGTAGCACGCGAAAAACCGCGAAATTTTGGCACTTTTTTCGGTTTTTTCACTGTATCTTCTAAAATATCCCTTTCTTCATAATACATGTTCAGCCTACAATTTGAGACCAGAATAGTAGCTACAATTTGAGACCAGAATATTTACCAATATACAGCCCTTCAAAAATTGGAAATTTTTCCAAAAAAGTAAAATTTTAAGATTTGGTCAACTTTTGTCGCAGAAATCGGGGAACATTTTACGGGTAACGTGATAGGGAAAGATGTAGGAATCGTAATTCGCTTTAATTGAAGCACAGAAGGCCTTATTTTCATCTTTACGGTGGCAGCTTTTTTAAATCTATTCTCCTTTTCTGTCGCTTCAATCACTAATCTATTAAAAACTGGAGAGTGGCAATGATAAGAAAGAAAGGCAATGATAATTTCACTTCGTTTGCGTCTTGTGTTGCCTTTACATTTTCTGTGTTCTGAAGCTTAATTTCTGATGGATAAAAATAAAAAAATAAAAAATAAAAATTTTTTGGAGAAAATTGCGGGCTGTATCTTGGTAACTATTGTACCTACAGAGTTCATTCTACTATCAAATTGTAGAAAATTTAATCTACTTATAGGTAAACGTAATAATAGGTTTTATGAACAAACGCATAGTTTAGAAGATATACTGGAAAAACCGAAAAAAGTGCGTAAAATTTCGCGCTTTTTGGAGTGCTACGAAGTTAGCACAGGTCTTTCGAAGCTGCATACTTGGATATACACTATTGGTAGTAAACCTAACAACATATTAAAAAATCAGAACTAACCGTTAGTTTGCGATTTAAGCGATATCTACTGTACCTACTATTTGACTTGCCTAGTAATAATTTTCCCCATTATGTCTACATACTACTAAAAGTGCACCGCGTCAGCTTATTTACTTATTAGTGCTTAGAAAATGACTCTCGGTATCGACAATACGCATACGGCAATGTCAGGCACTCGATCCCATCGTCTGAATTCGATGTTCCGCGCGTCAGTTACAAGAAATGAAAAGTAGGGCATAACGCTATTTGTCGCGCTGTCATGTGGGAAAATTATGCAATATAGCCTTCGTTGTAGGCGATAAATTCGACCGCCTTCGTCTATGATCGGATCAGTTTGAGTTCAGTAGCTGACAGAAGCTCTTGCGGTTTACTTACTATACGTAACTGTTGTGTGCATTCTAATAATCTGAAATTTATAATATAGAAAACTATAATTATGTGTGTTTATATTATTTACTTTTTATCGCAATTATTATTCATAGTTATTATAGTGGTACATATCAGTGCTGCGCGGGAACAGAAGACCGTGGGTTGACTTGTGGTGGATAACTGTACTTACTGTACTAGGTTAGAAAGCCGTAGGACTGGCACGGATATCTAAATATTTTTATTTACTGCTAAGTAGTACTTTAGTTACCTTGTTGAAATTAATTTTCATTTCCATAGGTTTTTTATTTGATAAATTTAATAAGTATTTAAAAAATGGATAATCCTGTTCACGATATAATCTGTTCTTTATAGGAAACTGCAGTTTCTAGATTTAAATGCACAGACCGAAAGGAAATTATAATCAAATTCTCACACTACGTCTCAATATTTTAAATTATTATATTTTTCCTTGGAAGATTCATGAATATATCGTAACAAATTTGTAAGGAGTGCAGAGTATTGAAAAGCCATTTTTTAAGAAAAACATTCAGCAGAACGAATTTCTAACTTTTCATTTTAACCGTTTGACCTTGAAAAATAAAAATTTTCATACTCCCATTTTTTGCCCCCTGGCTGTCGCCTACCCTTTTTACTGTCTCAATAGAATTTAGTAGAAATGGCCGTAAAAGGTTCCTTCTTCAAAATATGAGATTTATAAGAACCTGGCAGTGTCTTAACAAGCTGCAAAAACTTCCTGCATAAATATTCATGTAACGCTACATATTGAAATACCTCAGGCAGTAACCAACGACGAACTTGACCTACATCCAGCCGTGTATCGAGTTCCAGACACCCCTAAAACTGCGTGACGCATTCAGCTGCGGACCGGCAACCACTTAAAACAAACCGAATTTGGCAACCGATTGCCAAAATCTACCATCTCGGATTGTCAGTCATATATTTTTACCCAGGCTACGATACGCACCCTCGAGTTACTGCTTGTAAAGAATCAGTCCGTGTAAACTGCTATACTCTACTACATAGGAACATAAATTTCGCGAAACAGCGCTAGGGGTTTTTTAACTTTTGCACGCGCCTTTCAGTTTGCCTACCAATGTGGAATTTTAAATTTCCTATGCCGGGTGTTAAATTAAATTGATATCTGACATGTATAACTCAGGAAGTTGTGAAGTAATTCCGCAGATAAATTGTGCTTTATTTATGGCAAATACATGCAGTGTTTGCTCAGATGCTAAAACTTCTTAAGATATGATAAGTTGCAGAACCAATTTTGAACTGACTATCGCATGAAGTCCCCACGTGACGAAAATGGATGGCGATATATGGAGAATATATATTTTGTTTTTAATTACAATTTTAATAATTTATCATAGCAAATAACATTTATTCTATTTGTTTATAAGAAAGAAATACACAACAACAATTTTTTGATTAGTTAGTTTATTTTTTAACCGACATACGACATTAGTAACGGACGCCCTGTATATGTAAACTCAAATTAAAGGACATTTTTACGGGTTTAAGCACAAGCAGATTTTTTTATAAAGAACACTTTTTTCCGTAAAATGAACTGTGACCGCCCAGCTTCGTCTCATTAGATAGACGCTCGTGAATCAAGCTGGGACCGTGAGCACGTTGCTACTCCGTCTCAATGGAGAGACGCAAATGAATCAAGTTAAGACGGTGCTCCTCCGTCTCATTGGATAAACGCTCATGAATAAAGCTGATACGTTAGGCACGTTGCTCCTCCGTCTCATTGGATAAATGTTCATGAATCAAGCTGATACGGTGGGCACGTTGATTTTGCGTTATTGGTTAGACGGTCGCGAATTAATCTGAGACGGTGGTAACGTTTTGCGATGTTTGCACTGTTTAATATTTTTTATTATAAGCCCGCATTTTGGTAAGCCTCTGTTTACGCATTCCGCTCTCTTTTAGAATTGCCTTCGATGTAGATTTCTTAGTTTGAGATAGGCGTGTTTCCTTTTCTTCGCTCTTTTCATTTAAACGGCGCTGTCTCATATCGGCAGCGCGTTTAGTAGGCCCAGCAATATTTGTATTTGATAAACAAGTTACATACAGAACGCAATATTCACTGAAAAGCAAGATATAAAATATTTTTTAGAAAAAAACAAAACCGACTTAAAAAAATCTATTCTAAAAAACTGCACTAAAAAGTAAAAAATAATTACGATTTCAATTTATTAGGCCAATAATATACAATTCTTATTATTTTTGGAGTCGGTGCCAGCCAAGGTTAAAACTATAAAGCAAAACCTAAAAACTTCAGCAAGGATAGTTTAACTGTCGCTAATGATGACTTGGTAAAAGAAAGCTTAAAGATATTATAAGCACTCCTTAATGTTGGTGCAAGCAAAATGTTGACTTTAAGGGTTGCTTAGCTGTAAGGGTCCCTTGAAATCAGTGGTCCAATCGGCCATAAGTATACCGCTATAATCTTTAAAACATATTGGAAATCGGCCCATCAGTTCTTAAACTATTCGAAATTTAAATCAGCAACAAAAATGTATATCCTTTATTTTTGCGTTGTGCTTCATTAACAATCCACGTCATTCTAATAACAAAGCTTAAGAACACTTGAGAAGAAGCAATTTACTATACACATTAGCAAACTTAACAGATACGTTTATTAGTGGAGTGAATCTGGAGAGAAATGTGCGTTGAAAAGAGACAACTCAAATTTAAACATTTTTCCCCCAATCTATCAAATCGGGTCCTCCTAGTATTTTGCAAATAAGAGTACGATAAAAAACAGACGCTCATTTAAAATTGAGCTAAATCGAATAATTAGTTCGCGAGATATCACGAATCGTAATTGCGAAAATACCAAAAATTAAAATTGGTTTTTTAATCGAGGGGGCGTGGAGTTAGAGGCTCAATTTTTTTTTGAAGAGCTATGAAGGAACTATTTAGTCCAACTAGATCAAAATCAGATGGTTAGGAGAGGAGCTAGGGGACTTCAAATTTCACTATGCGGAACAAAGGGGATTGGGGCTCGCGCCGGGCTTATTATATATTTACATATACATATACTACATATATTTTTTTAATAGTTTATTTGACCAAGATACAAACAATTTTTGGCAAGTCATAAAATATACAAATATATTGCTTTAAAAAAACAAACTATAAATATACATGTCATAGTTTAAATGTAAAAAAAACAACAACAATTCACAAATTATAAAAGTAGTGGTGTGAAATGTAAGAATTACACAAATGATATGTATTTAAAACAGGAAAAGATGAAATTATGTCCATTACATAAATCATGATTCATAGCATCAAGCAAGTAGCATCAAATAAATTGTCAAAAAATCTGATATTACAACACCACACACAATAAGGCATCCGCGACACGTGACATTTATGCGCATGGGTAGTTGGCGTGGTGATAAATCAAAGAGTTATAACGTTAGACTGACTTGATTTGAAGAAATTTCACAACTTTGATAGTCACTACCGCCGACAACATATAGAGAGACAGAAGTAGAATAAAGTTTACACAGCATTTTTACTGCAGATTGTTAAAATTCTAGCAAAATTGCAAATGTCTCAAAAAGTTATAACCTCAACCAATAGAATCCTAGTAACAAACAAAAGGGAATTTAATTATATGTAATTTGGCGTCAGAAAAAAAATTGTTCCGTGTAAGCTAAAAAAGTTATGTCTGCAATAGCTCAAATATATGGGAAAAAATTAAACACTGTATTTTATTTTTTAAATTATTTTAATTGTCGAAGGTACTTCAGATCGTGCTCTTTCTACGTGTCATAAAAACAAGTGTGGAATACGTATTGAAAAAAAGTTAGAAATATTCCTACAAACTCATGCATGTCAATTTTTTTATAAAATGTCATAAATCTCAGAAACGCTTTCGCTTTTGGTTAGGGTACGTTATATATTTTTGGTTTACCTTTCAAACAACTTTGTGAAAATTCAATAATATATAAGATTTCATTTAAAATAACAAAGTTGGTATCGACTTCCGATATAACCGGAAGTACCAATTGGTTAAAATTTCAAAGGGACTACCCCCCGATGATACCCTATAATATCCAGCAAATATCATCCAATTTGCTTTAGCCGCTCCACAGTAATTGATAAACATACATAAAAAAATACGATAATATACGGTTTAAGATCGATCAATATTCAGAAAAAAAGAAAAATGTTTCCCCTTGATTTTGAGCCCAGCCACTGTCCCCCACTCCTCTCCGTTCTTCTGTTGCATAGTAAAAGTTCCCTAGCTCTCTTTCTAATCTTCGGATTTTGATCTAGCTGGGCTATAATTAGAGCTCGAAAAAAAAATTCCCCGACACCCTCCGGAAATACTGCTGCGCAAAAAAACAGAAAAATCGTTTTTTTGCGCGCTAGGCTTTAGTTTGCAAAAAAAAATATTCGCTAATGTCTACGTATGAAGAAATTAATAAAAAGCCGTTTGATTTTTTAAGATTTTAAAAAATTTCTTTTTCCCCTCTCCCCCCTCTCACACCACCCTCAGCTTTCAGCCTCGTATTTCCTCATAATAACCCTTCCACGAAAAACTAAGCCTCCAACTCCACTCCCCCTCGATGAAATATCAATTTGATGTTTCCTATTTTCGCAACTGCGATTCACGATATCTCGTGAACTAATTGTCCGAGTTTGCTCAGCTTGAAATGAGCGTGTTCGTACTCTTCATTTTTTATATCAACTTTCTTTTTGTAAAGTAAAAAGCCGCCGAGATATGCAGTAGAAACGATTTTCCCATGCTTTTAATTTATCGTTCCCCCCGTAACCCCGTCTGCACAAACCATGCCAAAATGATGGGTACACGATAAAATCTATCAAATTTGGCAAAACAAATTTTTGAATTTCAGTGTCTGTTTTCGAGATCCACTCCTCGAACCCAGATCCACTCCTCTATATATGGATTAATTTCTCAAACCATAAAACTAGAATTTGTTCATGTCAGAATGTTAATCCCATTTTGCATGTTAAAGCAGAAACACAGAATGGACTATGGTGTACATGGACGAAGTTGAGGCTGGAATGAAACTGCATTCTGGTACTAATGGGCACGCGCGGTTGTAGGGCATGTAGAGCCATGCCTTGAGCATATATTTATGTAAGCCATTATAACTCGAGTTTATTAATTATTTATGCAATAACTAAATTTTTTGTTTTGTTTTAAAAACATAGTATTATCAGAATGTACTACTTCTGTCATAACATAATATGTCGTTATAATAAAATTTTGCTAAAAACTACTACCTTCCTTTTTATTTTGTTAATGCATGTATTGTGGTGTTATAATAACTAACTACTAATCTTCTCCGAAAATGGTCTATGATTCAGGGGCGGTTCTATGATAAGTGCCCAGCATGCGCGCACTACCTGCGAAAATAATATTTTGCTACGCTATATTTTAATAAATTTTTATTTACATTTTTTTAAATTCATCTTGCACCTGCTGCATCTATGAATCTATAGGCAAAATTAGTACATCGAGGATCGCAGAGTAACTTTGTGATACAGAAATTGCTTGCTTAGTCAATACTAAAATCATTTGTGGATCTTATGTAGGTATAATGATTTTTCTAAATTTTTGGAAAAATTCCTAATATCCTCTCATTGAATAGACGCTGGTGAATCAAGCTGAGACGGTGAGCACGTTTCTCCTCCATCTCATTAGATAGACGCTCGTGAATCAAGCCGAGACAGTGAGTACGTTGCTCCTCCGGCTCATTAGATAGATGCTCGCGAATCAAGCTGATACGGTGGGCACGTTGATTTTGCGTTTCATTGGAAAGACGATCGCAAATTTTACCTTAAGCACACATTTTGGAACGTCCCTTTTTACGCATTTCGCTGGTCTCTCCTAAAAATGCCTTGGATGTAGATTTCCTAGTTTGAGATAGGCTTTTTCCATTTCTTCGCTCTTGTCATTCAAACGGCACTACCTCATATAGGCAGCGCGGTTAGACGGCCTAGGCATATTCGTATTTAATATACAAGTTACATACAGAACGCAATATTCACTGAAAAGTAAGAAATGAAATATTTTTTACAAAGAAAAAACAAAACCGACTTCAAAAAATCAATTTAAAAAAATGCACTAAAAAGTGGAAAATAATTACGTTATCCATTCTTAGAATACATTCAATTTATTAGGCCAACAATATACAATTATTGTTATTTTTGGAGTCGGTGCCAGCCAACTAACATGTTCACTTACAATTGACTACCTAAAGCGACACCACAATTACAAACAAACCTAAATTCAAACTTCTAGTCGAATACGATTAGAGATGTATACCTACGCTACTTATACGCTACGTTATACGTTTGTAAACCTTGGCTGGCACCGACTCCAGAAATAACAATAATTTTATATTATTGGCCTAATAAATTGATTGTATTCTAAGTAAGATGAATAACGTAATCATTTTTTACTTTTTCGTGCATTTACAGAATTTTGGGTTATCTATTAATATAACATACCTAATGGTAACAAATCCCTCTAAATTTTGGTGAGTGATACAGGTCATGTCGTCGCTACTAAAGTGGTTAAAAAATTGCTATGCAAATATTACCTTTGTTAGAATCTGCTGACATTGTCAGTCGTATTAAACTGTATACATAATATATTACGTCGTGTGCATTAAAATAAAGAACAATTGAATTAAAGGTCCGTGCATTTTCCAGCTAATTGACAGGGGCCATCAATTGGAATATGTAACACAATTTACTATGTGTAAATATGAACTATTACATATTATTCTATAATGCCATTATACACATATATACAACGTAACAGAATTTAATTCTGACCAAATAAGTTATTCCATTAGGTAATATTTACTATAATTTGGTATTTGGTTTTATTTGGTAATTAATTACTTACTATATATACTCTTGGGGTATTTGCAGTCCCTTATTACGATTTTTTAAGCAAACTTTTATTTAAATGCTCTAAAAAGAAGAAAATAAACTTTAAATTAAATTAAACCCATCAACTTACATTACACAAGGTATATGATATAAAAGCTTGTCACGAGATTTACCTATTTTATAGAATACATTATTTTTTTCTCAGAATTATGTAATATCAAGTCACATATTGTATTCTTCATTATCTACACAGTTAATCTCACGACAAGCTTTTATATCATATAAATTGTGTAATGTAATAAATTGATGAGTTTACTTTAATTTAAAGTTCATTTTCTTCTTTTTGGAGCATTTAATTAGAGTTTGTTTTTAAAAGGGTTTTTTGCATTAGGCTGGTAAATAACGTCAACTCGCTTTTTGCTGTTATTATTTTTAAACCTTTTGAAATATTGTATAGCTCACATAATCTGCATAGGTCTCCGATTTTATTTTCCACCAGAAGGAAATCATTTATGGAAAACAGAAACTGTTAGTAATTTTATCGCTGCTCGTGCCTTGGCCCGGCCTAGATTTGTCCAGTCTAGAATATACACTATTATATATTACATCACCGGCACCTCCGCCATATACTCGGGGAAAAATTCTAATGATGGCACGTTTATATTACTCTAGTACCCTGTAAAGTCGGTGATATAACATAATTCAGAACACTTTCTTAAGACGGCGCAAAATGCTCATTACACCATGTTATTATTAATCGGGACGAGAGTCTCGTCAACAAATTTAACATCATCTATCTTACTCACAATTCATGTCAAAAAGATTTTTAAAATGTGATTAATTCTAAACCTCAGTGTCTATAGATTAGCCAATACCTTGTTCTCGTAATTTCACCGTCGCCGTCGTTCACAAGCCATTTTATACTAACAAATGTGATCCGTAATATATTTTCAATTCCTCACCGGTAAATAATTATATTAGCTTTGAAAGCCTCAGGAAAATACGGAAAATGAACCTGATTTAATGCTCCACATCTGAACAGTTCGAGCTCCACTTAGACACCTGTTGGAGAAAGCAATTTAAGCGGATAAAACTCCGAAGTTTCTTACTCAATCGTTGGCATTTCGTGAGCAAATACAATATTTGAAGTTGAATAAAACCCATGCAAATTATGGTGAAATAAGAGCGCCTTATTCTATCGAATGCCGCCTTAAACTGAAACGTATAAACTGATAGCGGTAGAAGAATTTATTGGCAAAACTGATGCCTTATTAAGTTCCCGCCGTTGCCTGAAATGTTTCTATTGTACAAGCAATTCAAGCATGAAGCTTTAATGCGATGTATTTTGAGGAGGTGGTATTAACGAAAAAAAAGGAACTGTTTTCAAGAATAAATTCCCAATTTCTCTTTTATCTTGAAATTGCGTTGAATAGGAAATGATTGAATAGTTAAATAGGTCGATTGAATTTTGTTTATTCAAATGCACATCAGTGGTGGCTCGTTGGAGCAGCCTCCAAAACCTCCTCCTTTTTTCAAGTCGATTAAAAACAAACAAAGCTAACACAACACCGTTTGATTTTTAAGATCGATCAACATTCACAGAAAAAAAAAATGTTTCCCCTTGATTTTAAGCCCGGCCAGAGCACCCCACTCTCCATTCTCCTGCTGCATAGTAAAAACTTTAAAGTCCCCTAGCTCACCGATTTTGATCTAGTTGAGCTATAGTTATCGAAAGGTCGAAAATAAAGCCATCGATTTCGCCGTCGCCTAGGTGAAACAATTATTTCCCTCACCCGCTTCCCTTAAACCCTTTCCTCACCCGCTTACCTCTTACCGGAAACAGCATTTGAAAAACAGACAAATCGCTTTTTTCCACGCTGGGCAACAAAAAAATATTCGATAATGCCCTCGGATACCGTATGAAGAAACGAAGAAAAAGCCGTTTGATTTCTTGATCTGTCAATATTAAGAGAAGTAATGGGCATTTCCCCTTCTCATATACCCTTCGCATATCCCCTTCTCCCCCTCTCCTAATTATCCCACCATCCCCAGCCGGCAGCCTCATAATTCCCTTATGATAGCTCTTTCTCAAAAAAAAATTCAGCCTCCAACTCCATTCCCCCTCGATGAAAAATAAATTTTGTTATTTTTGCAACTACCATTAGCGATATCACGCGAACGAATTATCGGATTTCGCTCAGCTTTATAGCAGCGTGTGTTTTGTCGTTCTCTTAAGTTTTTATAGCAACTTTTTTTTGTAAAGGCAAAAGCCGCCAAGATAAGCAGTAAAAACTATTTTCTCATGCATTTAACTAATCGTTGCGTCCTCCCCCCCCTTAACCCCGTTTGCAAAAACAAGCCAAAATTATGGGGGGACATGACGTGAGAGATTTTTGTTTAATTTCATGTCTGTTTTCTAAATCCAGATCCACTCCACTATTAATAAAATTTAGCTTTAAATACGTAATTTTAAGGTAAACTTGCATAATGGTGTGTGTCTATTCATTTTGCAAATATCTCCTTTATAGTCCCCAATAACATATACGATCTTGTGGAGAAACCGATTAGGGTATCCGTGAAACGAATGGCACTACATCAAGACCCTGCAGGCCTGCAGTGTGGCGTGGTGTGATCGTTCCGCGTTTCTCATGATAAATGCTGCTATCAGTTGTTCAATCGATATGATATTCAGATTGATGTTGAGAACGTGTTTTCAATGTCAGAATATGCCTGCAGAATTTTTCGCTGTAATTCTTGTGGATCTTCAATGTGATGTAGTTTTCATTTTGACGAATACGTAGTTGGTGTTGAATGTAATTGACACCTCTGATGTGATGGTGTAATTCAAAATAGGTTGTTCATTATGTTCATAAATAATGACCATATTTAAATATAATAAACATAAATAATGGATATTTTAAATTATAATGAACAAATATAACATGCCATAATGTTTAAGGGTAAGTTTTTATTTTATGACAATTATGACAAATTATGAATATTATGAGATTTTCTTTTCCGTTTATTGACTATGTCTCTTATTATGCATAGGTATCTATTAGTTAATTATTGACAGCATCTCATGATATACTATAGTCGGGTCGCTGAATAGATGGAATGATAACGTGGCCTCCAAATGTTCCTAGGCACATTTTTAATGTCCTCTTTCCATAACTAGTATTCCTAAGTACTTAAAATCTTAATCAAACTAAGATCAGGGGACGTAGATTCACGTATTCATTTTAGGTCATTATTGAAAATCTGTGATAATATCAACTCAATGTTTATAAAAATAATAGATGATTTTTTTGTTGCTATCTTAGCTGATTTTGGTCGTAGGGGGACAGTTATAAGGACAAAAACACCCACCACTTTAAACATTTGATTTGATAAACATCTCTAGATTCATTATCTTGCTTATGACGATTGTTTAAATGGACGCTCTCTGGGATAAATCTATATGGAAGATATCTAAAATAATCCCGATACATAAAAAAGGCGAAAAGATAAATATATGCAATTATAGACTATTGTAATTATTAACAATTTCGCAAAATGTTTTGGAATTGTTTCCATATGAAGTAATATTTTTTCATACGAGGCACATGATAACTGACTATAAGCATGGCTTTTTTCGCGGTAGATCGACAGTAACAAATCTAGTTTGTGTTACAGAATTTATTTCATCTTCCATTGATGAAGGGTTCTAAACTGATATTGTATATACTGATTTCTCCAAATCCTTCGATAGGGTTGATCACGGTATACTGTTAAAGAAATTAGGTTCATTCGGTTTCTCTCCTCTTTCTTCCACCGTCTTCTTAAGTCATACCTGTGCAATAAATAGAGTTCAGTGTGTGGTGCACTGTGGTTATAGGTCTAACGAGATATTGGCAACATCTGGTGTTCCACAGGGCTCAATTCTAAGACCTCTTTTATTTACCCTATTTATCAATGATGTAGTCGATTGATTAAGAGTAAAATGTCTACTATATGCCGATGATTTAAAGATTTTTACTAGAATCTCAAATTTACAGGTCTGTCAGGGAAATATGGTTTCTTGGTGAGGGAAATATCTATAAATATCCCTATGCCATCGACCAGCCTAATGTTGTAAAAAAGGTGATGATGCCTAGGGGTGTTGCCCAGTGGTGATAAAACACCTTCCTGCGGACAGCCAGTCTTCTTATGACAGTGTCATAAGAATTGCATCGATTTGTACTGCTCTTTTAGAGGGCATGTTGGATATCTAGCTGCCCACATTATGAGGAACGTTCCTCTGGG
>CAXKVY010003437.1:25000-29231 GCA_964058915.1 Tetropium fuscum | reverse complement strand
GTACTATTGAAAAACAAGCCGACAATTCATAATAAACCTCCTAAAATACTTCAAGAGCGAAAAAATACGGACCCTTACTACCATTATCTTCCGTGCATCAGAAAGTTGCTGAAGTCTCAAAAATAAGTTTGAGAAGAATAACCCGTAGGTATAAAGGAATAGTTTACCCCCCGGAAAAATAAGCAACAAAGGTAAATTGAAACAGAATGATGTTCATGATGGAGTTAAATCAGAAATTCGTAATATTGTGTATACTATGAGAGAAGAGAAAAAAATATTAGAATTATAATAGTTATTGAAATAGTGATGTAAAGAGAATAAATAGCTTTTATACCAGAAAATAATTTGTGTACCTTGACAAAACATGGATTTTTGCTAAAGGAGGATTTAAAACATCGTGGCAAGATAACCGTGTACAAAGTTGTAAAACAGGCCATAGAGGAAATGGTAAGCGTTTTGTTGTTCTAAATGCTGGAACTAAGCGTGGATTCATACAAAATGCTTCCACGCTTCAATGGACCAAAATTCTTTTAAGAAAAGTTAACAAGGCACGTTATACGAAGCTTCTTACATTCAGTCACTCAAATGCAGTGGCTGCTGCTAGAAAAAAAATTTTCCTTCCCATGTTTGTATCTATAAACACCGACGATTTGATACTTTCCGCCACCAATGTTATTTGCAGACGATCTCAAACCAGCCTTAATAATACTCTTATAGAACTTATCAAGTGCAGCAATGACTCAACGACCAGAAAGATCCATTGACATGGGGTTGGAAAAGATTGGATATCATCTTCGTCCTATTGTGTCTACTCATCCTGCTGCTCGCTAAAACTTAATCTCCCTCATCGTATGCTTCTGCAAATATGAATGCATCCAAAACTGCGAGTGTCAAAGGAGGGGTCTCAACTGCTCAAGTATGTGCAGCAATTGTTCAGGACCTGCATGTCTCAATAGAGATACCGTAATCATCGGCGACGATGTGAATAATGATCTTCAACAGGACGATCGTTTGTTTCTTCCCACCCGACTGAGTGAACTATTTGATGCTGACTGATAATGAAATTATCGATTCACCTAAAATGTATAACATTTTTATTATTTTGAGTATCTTGTTTTTTGCATAAGGTTCGTGTTCATAAATTTTCTTTTTAACGAGATAAGAATATGGTTTTTATGGATTTTTACGGATATTTATAGAAATCTATGGTTTTTATGGGTATTTATGTTTTTTATGGATACATTTATGGATATTTTTATGGTTTGGATTTTTATCTAATTTTACTGTGTGTCACACTGTGTGTCACGCCAACAGTTAAGCATGATGGAGGCAGTTTACTTTTATGGTGTTGCTTTTCATTAGACGGGATAGGTCCTATACATTTTATTGATGGTATAATGGATCGCCTGGTATACAGAAACATGTCCAAACTGTTATTATGCCTTATGCAGACTGGGCTGCTATTATTATAAATTCTACTGCGATTTACATTGTAGCATGATAATGATCCTAAGCATACCTCGAACTGTCAAGGAATGGTTGAAGACAAATAAAGTCCAACTTTTGGACTGGCCAGCACAATCGCCTGATCTAAATGCGAAATAAAATTAAGGGAGGAGGTGGAGAGACTGATAACGGCAGTAGCATATTTAAACAAGCAGGCTTTATAGAATAAAATAATTGAAGGTTGGCAAAACATTCCTCATCATGTTATCTCAGCTATGTCCAGAAGGTGTGCAGAAATTATTGCAAATAATGGTTATGCCATCAACTACTGATGGTGTGAATACTTTTAATATTGTTTTAATTAAGTTTCGTAGGTTTATTCTGTTTCCCAAAAGATATTAAAAACTGTTGCTTTACTTTTGTCACTTTCATTTTTGATTATGATACTAGTAATTTTGCCTGGAAATTATATTCAGCACTATTAAAACCAAATTATCACAATATAGAAATCGTCCTACCATGTACTATGTACTATTTAATACAGATAGGTTTTGTACATTCTTAATTGCATATTGCAGTAAGATATAACAATACATGTTTCATGTGTTGTCGCTTTACTTTTGTCTAATAATGTAGGTATAGATTTATAAAATATAAATTATATACCCAAAATTTCCTGTCAATACTTAAAAAAATTTTGGTTCTAAATTAGTTTCAGATCAAGTAGTAATGTACCTATATTTTCTCGGAACTATATTATATATTCAATTGAAAACATAAATAACACACAACTGAGAAAAATATGTTTGCATATATTTAATATTTGTTACATATTATTAAGTATATTCATAAATCAAGCCGGAATTTGGCGCTTCTGAAGTATCTGAACTATAATTATTTGTTCAATAATGTCCTGGTCTATCCCTTTATATCTCGTAATAGGACGCTACAGCATGCTTGGCATCTCTGAATAAGTACCCCTTGCTTTGATAGTTTTCTGCACTATCAACTGAAGGTGTTGGCAATTACACTGAAAATGAAAATTATTATTAATATCGCGTTGACATTATAACAAATTGAACTGGTTTGGAAAGCGACCTTTAAACCAAAATTAATAAGCAATAGTCAATTTTGAAATGTAAAATCCATAAATAATTATGTGAGTTTCTAGTTACCTGTTTCATAATGTAATCCGCAAAATTAGAAAAGTAATCCACAATGTGCCAAGGCTGGGTGATCAGAAATTCATTGAAACAAGTCTTTTATCACTACCAATGGTATATGTAGATGTACCACTGCTACTGCTCCATGAGGACTTCTTGGATGATACCGAAGATGAAGAATATACTGAAGTTTCTGAGATATTCCTCTTCAACCCACTTTTACTAGATCTCTTCTTGTCGTGCATATTTAAAAATCGGTCAATGACTTGACGAACACTACTGTGAGTACGACTAAACGGGTTGGTATACATTTTTTAATTTCACTTAATAATATCACTAGCACGATATATGTTGTTTGCTCAAGCACAAAATTTGTTATGAAAAGCGGGCTGAAGCAAGTTTGTTTTTATAGTCGAGGCGAGACGTCACGCAGAGGCTGGTGTGACAAGGCCAATGTCAAACCGCTGACGTTGTATATATACAGATGTTGGTGAGATGCTGGGATATATATTTACATACGAGTCTCTTCTATTATTCTCTAAACTGTAAATTGTACTGTTTGTATTATCGCTTAAATATTGTTTTGTATTATCTACGTATACATTGCAAGTTACGTATCGTGTAACGCACAAGACCGGGTTTTAAAATAGGTAGATACACGAGAATTTAGCGGAAAACGCATAATTATATGGAATAAACGGACAAACGTAACTAATGTAATTAATTATGTTTTATAAATGCGTAAATTGATCGAATTACGGGAAATCATAAATACAGAAAAATATACCGTTTATGGTTTATGTACAGTCGTTGTCATAAAAATCTGATCAAGGGGTAGAAAATTAAAAATATTAATTTTAAACTTATTGTAGAATCATTTGTTGATAATTTTAAAGAACTTTTCTAAAAAAAATTTCTATCTCTTGACCCAATTCTTATTACTCCGACTATACATTGTACATACTACATACACGGGGGAGTTTGGATGAAAATTTTTAGTTTCGCATCATCCGTGATAGTGTGCAAAAAGTAAATAATGACAATTACAACAAAACATTTTAAAATATCAGCCCAGACTGTGACTACCGTTGCTTATCTATTAGGCCAGGAAGCAATCAAGAAATTACCTTATTGAAACAATTTTAAATTATTTAGTTTGTTAGTTTCATGTGGGCAAAGCACATGGCGTCGCCGTCGCGTCGGTCTTCCGAGCTTGTAGCGGGTCAAGGTTGTGTGGCATTGCCACACATGTAAAAGAAATTCTTCGGTCGAGTTTAAAACCAATTTTTTATTATTTAATTATAACATTACAACATCTAAAATAAAATTTGCCTACCACACTAGTTATTAGTGATGAGAGCGTATAAGTCTACTAAGCATAGGTACATCAGCGCAAATCGATCATAGGGGAGTATCTGGCGAGTAGGGAACTTGAAATTTAAATTTTAAAAATAAAAATAATACTAAAAAGCATACTGTAACGTTGTAATAAAACGTGTAGGTACTTCACAAAATAAACAAGATTTCTAATTCACGCGATCATTATGAAGTATCTAAACAGCGATACAATTGAAGCGGCCCAAAACGAGCTGTGACGTCACAACCTACAATATTCGGCAATC
>CAXKVY010003437.1:0-20000 GCA_964058915.1 Tetropium fuscum | reverse complement strand
AATACTTGAATGAAGTAAAATCTGTTTAATGAATTAGCTAAAAATGATAAAAACTTACATATATAGCCCGAAATAGTCCGGGCTATGGGGGGTTTTAGATCGCAAAAGGTAGGAGAGAAATGAAATTAGATCATCATCGCAGACTTCATCGTGAATTACGACTAAGATCGACGTCAAATAATTAGCCAATATTAAAGATGGGGCAATGTTTTTTGAGTCGGCAGATGTCTAATTTGCTAGGTGTGGTCGCATATTACAGAAAACTCTACGGCGCGCCGTAGAACGAAAACTATTGGTCGCAAACGAAAAATGAATGGGACCAAAATTATACGCAATTTTGTTCTCTACATAGGTATTTCATTAGATAAAAGGTATTTTTTTCGATAGCACTTACAACAACGGCACTATTTCCCGAAAATCACGGCGCTGCAGAATTTTCATCCCTCCACCCCTTGAGCCCCTTGAGTAACTCCCCGAGATTCCAATCGCAGGTGTATTATCAATTCGATTCCTTTAAATTAATTTTAATTAAATTAGTTTGTGAAAATTTTGGTTTAATTGTATTTCATCTTTTTTTGTTGATGGTTCGCGATGTGGGTGGGGGCCCATGGGATAATTTGCTTATGGGCCTGTGAAAGTCTTGCCACTGCGGTGACGCACCTTCCCACACATTGTAAATGTTCCTTCCTCATCCGCAGTCTGGAGGAATACTTTTTAAAATATGTTATAGGTACCATAAATTTAAAAAAAAAAACAAAAGTCTACAACTTTTGAAATCGGCACTTAAGACGACAAATCGACGACTAAAAGCGACAGCGCAAACGTCTTCGATCATAGGAGAGCCGAGCGTAATCGGCATGTAATCAAATCCTAACAACAGGGCATGGTTTCTGATATCCCGCATTGAGACTGTTAATATATTCCGTTTTAATTCGACATTAGCAGAATATAATAACAGTCGATTACTAATATTAATTCAAATGTGACATTTATTCTTATTTAATTTACGTTTTTATAATAGTTAAAAAAACGCAAATTAACACATTTCAGATACCTACCTACGCCGATAATCAATCAGTTTGGCCCGCTGACGCTGGTTCTCTGCGTATGTAGATAAGCTCAGAATTTTTAATCTGAGTAGATCAGGTTCTTCAACTTATAACACCTCTCCTTTCAATTTAGTTTACCTGAATTAAATGGCCTCTTATCTAGTAGACGTATATTGATGGATTTTTTATTTTGCCTATCGGCTGCTCAGATTTTTCCGGTCGTGGATAAGTGGATTAGATGGTTAGTTAGAGGCACTTATAGCACTTAGGTACCCTTAGATATATCACCTCAGAAAAATCACAGCTTGATAATTACTGACTTGATCTATTTTTAATTTATAGCAAGGGAAGTTAATGAAAATAATTAAATTAAATGCAACTAAAAAGAAAAATATTCGGCCAAATGGTGAATAGTTACTTAATTATTCAAGTACTTAGGCTGATTGATAAATTGTTTATTTAATACAACATCTCAACTGGCGATGACACTGAAATAACAAAAGATATATTTATATATGCAATATATACTATATTTTTATACTTTTTTATTTTTATAATTTATGTACTTATGTACAAACTTGTAGTTAGAAATCAGCACCCCGAAATTCGTTCATGTACTGTGATTAATTAGAATCGCACTTTTCCTGCTTGGACCAAGCATTCACATACATTTGAATGGGACATTATTCCTCTATCTTTTTTATGCTCGAAGGATATGACATTTCCAGTTACTCCAAACACGGTACCTACATAACTACAGCGGAGTAAAATCAGATGTCTAGGATGTCTTTTTTTTTATTAAGCTGTAACTAAATGGGACATTCAACATAATTTAGAACATAGTTTAAATAGTAATCATGTGAATTACTGCTTTTTTTTAGTAGGGACGATATTGCCAATTCATTTTTTCCTTGCCAAGAAATAATTTGAAAAACACGTTTTTAACATATAATGCGCTACTAAATCAACGGCGGTATATGACCATGAAATTTGGGCTACTCATAGAATAAATACAGTGCTTCCGATGACAAAAATTAAGTTTTTAAAATGAGACGTTTTTGAAAAAAATGGCCTTAAAATCGCTACTAGTTAATTATTAAAAATTTATTTATGAATATATCGCATGAAATGTAGACAAAACTATGAAAAAGTTTTAAAAAATCCTCACGAGGACTTATGGTTTTCGAGAAATCGAATTATCAATGTCGAGTTATGTCAAGTAGCTGATTTATATAAATATTCGATATTTAATTATATGGTAGGTACATATAATAAATAATATCAACAGTAAACAATAAAATGTCACTATTATGGGCGGTTAACTTCAACATTGTTTCTTTAAATGAAATCAACATGTTTAGTTTTTTTCACCGGATATTTTAAAAGGGGTGTTTATTAGATATCCTTATATCTAGATGCAGTCGTTTTAGTGTAATTTAAGTTTCCTAAAAACTTAATAATAATATAAATAGACAATTAAACAACGAAATCATATCTTCGTAATATATTTAATTTAAAGCTAAAGTTGCTCAATGTTGGGGAAGCTATAGTATGAAAACAACAGTAGGTAGGGATTTACATTCAACTGTGTGAGAATCGCGCCTAAAATCGTGTTGGCGAGAATACGTCATATCCGATACATGCGCAAGCCTGAAACCACTGGGGTTTTTATCAGATTGGACGATGTTAAAATGAAAGGGAGCGTCTTGGGTTGGCAAGAATATGTATACATACATATATACACACATGATCCCACAGTTCTGGGTTCGTCACGTATGCTTTAAAGTTAGAAGGGGAAATCTTAATATTGAGACATGGAGACTAGCTTACCGCTCACATGATGTCGATGTTAATCCTGTATGGCTAAAACCTCACATCACCAAGATTCACAAACTAAGTAATAAGACCCTTTAAGTATAAAACTTACTGGGGGTAAAATCTCAACCAATCCTACGGGACCTACATACATACTACATACATACATACTACATACATACATACATACCCCCTTACATAATCTCAGGAAACTATTCCCGCACGCTAACGATATCTGGTTGCAAAATAGGAACTAAACATTTTATATGACATGGATAATTAATAATAAAATATTTGTGGTATTTGTGGGGCGGTTATACAGACGAAGACGTTATACTGAAGAGAAAACCCCCACCGGAAAAACTCTTCTTTAAGCTGAGATCATTAATTCAAAACATTACAATTATGATATTTATGTCACATTTTATGAAAGTATTATTCTAATATTATCTTCGGGGTAATGCTTGGCCCTTTTTGCCCATACCGGAACCATAAATTAAATGACACTTTTAACTACCCAAGGGATAACAATTTATTACTTACTTGACGTACCGCCGGTATACAATAAGATTTTAGATATTTTACTTTTAGGCAGTTAGAAGTCACACATCTGTTTACGATTTGAAGTTATGAAATTTAGCTGTGACTGTACTTAAAGAAAATGCAATACAAGATGAATTACCTTTAATGTGGACCTGGACTTTAGCATTTTGTTACAAGCCCGACTAATTTTGATTCGGCTACCTGACATACCATTGTCTTTGTATCATGATATCCAATATCTACTTGATATCCAATATCAAGTAGATATTGGATAATCGCAAATATTCTAATGTCGGCTTCATTATAGTGCGAAAAATGTAGTTCTGGTAGTAAAAACTACTGAAACTAGTAAAAGTTTCGGTAAAATATAAGGTATAAGGTAGTAGCGCTGCTATTTTCTGCCATGTCAGTAGTAATTATGGAAATATTCTTCGGAAGGCGGTTATGTTCCGTACGTAGTTTGCTATTATACTAAATCGGTTAGATGATACGTCCTGAACGAGTAAACTGTCCGTTAAAACGGCTAGCTATGCTAAGCGCACATCGACGTTTCACAAAAAATCCAATCTCGGAAACCGTTACCACTTGTGAAAATTTCTTTGCACCAAAAACTTTTCCACTTTTTTGGGCACATTTTTCATAGATTTATCATATATCTATCTTCAACCGTACAAAAATGTTCTCGATGCTGAAATTTTCACCTCAGCTTTGGTACCGCAACTCCTTTTAAACAATCGAACAAATTCTGTTTTAATATTTTTTTTGCATATTCCGTTAAATCTATAGTGATTAGTCTTTCGACTGCTACAAATATTAAAAAATGGCGCCACAATCGCAAGTGAGACACAAATAAAAAGTTTTTTTAGGATAATCGGAAATACCCAATGGGAATTTTTTTTATTCTTTTTTGCAATGACGAATATAATGGAGCCCTCTAGATTTGCATCCGAAAGGTCATTCCCCACATTGTACATATTTTTTTAAAAGTATATCTGTGCACTATTCGATGTTTTAGAAGCGTCTTGTCTTTTCAACCGTCTAATCCCGAATTGGCAGATGGTGGCGAACTTTCCTGAGTTCACACAAGGGCATATGAATCTGAGAATAACGTATATATTATAAATGTGATATTGAAACATCATAAATATTATATAATATCACCTATAACATACGATCATATATTATATGATATTGTAATTAAATCAAAATCTGTAACTGTAATTAACACATTTTTGTTTGGTGAATGTTATGTTTGTTTACATATAAACCTACCAAATATAGCAACATCTATCTGGAAATACCTGTGAACCCAAGACTGGGAAACTTAAATGGTAAACAGCAAATAAATACTATATACGTCAAAGAAATGAGAATGCGTCTACTTGCTTGTCCATTCCGATAAACCACTTATCTTTTACATGTTTAATGAGTACTAACTACGAAGTAATAGGTACTGTATTTTTCCATAGGTAAAATTATTATTGTACCTACACTAATTTCCGTTGTCATAGAGCTTATGTACTATGCTACAATCATTATATTGATTTTATTACGTTTGAAGCTTGAATAGTGTTGTTGTTCAATTATTGATATCCATCAGATTAATCATCCATATTATAATTTCATTGTACTAAATAATTTGAATATTCTACTCAGGGTTGTTAAAAAACATGTTTTATTTAAAAAAAACAAAAATTTTTTTTTTCAATTTAACTGTTTTTTTTGTTAAAACATCCAGTGGAAAAATAACGCGTTTAAAACGTTTAAAACACTTTTTAAAAACTTTTCAAACAATGTTTAAAGCGTTTAAAACAATATTTAAAACGTTTAAAACACTTAAGAATTGTATCGAGTTATATGATATGCTGCGCCATCTAGTATTCGGTTAACTTATTTTAAGAAACTGTAGCAATATCTTTGCACAACAGAAAATACAGAGGCGTTGAGAATTTGATTTTAGTTACCTTGTTTAAGAACTACTGTTTATTTTTGTGTTGTATGATTCGTTTTACTTTTACGTTTTACCACAGTTTAATGTTATTTTTTAAATCAAACTTGGAATTGAGACTATTTTCTTTTAATATGATCATTTCTCATTTCGTTATTCAAGACACACAAAGTCACAAACACAACCCAAGCAACAGTAAAGACTGCGGAAAAAATCAACGTTTAAAACAACCTGTTTAAAACAACGTTTTAAACGTAAGTGTTTAAAACTACTTCGTTTGTTTAAAACGTTTAAAACAGTTTCTTTTAAACATTTTTGTTTTAAATATATCAACCCTGATTCTACTCGATCTTCTCTAACGTTTATGCCCGCAATGTTTCCTAAATTATTTCATCAATGTGGCAATAATTATATTCATATGATTAAATTGATTTAAAAAAAAATAAAGATTAAAAATAATTTTTTTAAATTAACTTATAAAATGTACCTACCTATATAAAATTGAACAGGTATATAACTAAAAAATATATTAAGTACCTACCTTTTTTTATTATAATAGGCCAATTTTTAAAAATTATTAAAATAGCGGGGAATTATCGTCAGCAATAGCTTCCTACCTCCCATCTATCTACATACTACTTACCAAACTATACTTGTTAGTTTTAAATAATATTTTCTACAAGAAAAATATTTGAATATTGTTAAGTACTGATAGAGCATAGATAGAGGAGTGAAAGATAATGACAAACAGCGGGCAATACCGAACACATTTATATCTCATGCTGACATCTATTGACTTTCACAGATAACGTAGTGCAAAAGTAAACTTCAGGGGGTACAGTCCATGGAAGCAAGTGAAGCAGAGCTAGCGGAAGCTCTGCTTCACTTGCTTCCCATAACAAATGCAGCGTTCACTCCGATCGCTAGTCGGCCGCTAGCTTATCTGATGCATCGGTTGCTTAATGCATCGGCGCTCGCTGGCGTCGCCTGCATCAATGGATCTTTCTGCTTATTGCGCCATTGCTGCACTTGATGGTAAGTTTTATAAGATTATTGTTTAGCAGCCGCTGAAGTGGGGGGGGGGGGGAAGTGTAGCCCAGTTGAACATAGAATCCACAGGCTGTTTTGAGATCATCTGCAAATGATATTGGTAACGGATCGTATCCAAATCGTCGGTGTTTTTAGACACAAACATGTAAAGGAAAAATGTTTTCTAGCAGCAGCCACTGCATTTAGGTCTGCGTTTGGACCGTTGAATGTAAAAAACTTCAAGTGAAGCGCCATGTTAGCATTAACTATTCTAAATGGCGCTATTTTATTTTTACCAAAAGTACGATTTTATTCTGCGTCACAGATATATTCGCCGATCCGGGAAATTATGTCATTTTTGCCCCCTTTATACCTCCATAATTGTTCATTTTACCATAATTATATTTTTAATAATTTTTGTTCGAAATTTAATGTAGATCATTTTTGTATATAATGACATTTGCACCAGGCCTCGCAGTTTTCGAGATATTCGGGAAAAACTGTGCAAAGTCACCATTTCACCCTCTATCTCCCCGACCTACCGAAATCCGACGCTCGTGGCCGTGTAACTTTTTGCAACTTACTAAGAGAAGGATATGGAACTATTTGCCGCTGGAGAGAACTTTTTTTTGATGTTTGGGTTTGGCCGATTTTTGTGTTTGTTCTATTCGGATTTTACGACAAGCGACTGAATTTTTGTTGACAATTTCAACACTGCCAAAAAACAAAGCTCCGAAATAAACCTTTGAAGAACGAGTCAATGTCAACAGGTCATTCAAAATCAGCCATACAATCAGAATCCCCAAGATAATCATTAATAGAGTCAACGTCAACAGGGCATATTATTTACAATAATTGTGTTTTAATAATCCTTCACTTTAAAAAAATATTCTGTTTATCATTAATACGTGTTCATTGGCTTTTGTTGCATGCATACGTACGTTATAAACATACATTACCGAGCAATTTTATTACTAAACAAAGTTTAATGTAGTTATCACCGGGATAGAGAATAAGCTGGATTGTTGGTTATATGTAATACACAATTGAAATCCCTAAATCTATCTTTACCTAATTTAGTAGGAAAAGTACATGAACGCGAGATGTTAACGAAAAATGTTAACAACATTTTTCGACTAAAATATTGGACTGTCAACCATTTACCGTATAATTAGGGAATGCGAAGAAGGTCCTACCATGCATGAATTTACCTAAAAGTGGACGACCAAGTTTTGGACCCAAATGAAGTAAACAGACTCCTCCAAACTGCTCAAGATAGCGTTGGGATGATCCAAGTTGGGAAGTGTCCCAAATACACCGCTGCCTAGTTAGATAGAATCCCCAGATGCTGTCGAACATTATAGGTTCAACATTTTATTGGCAACAAAGTTGTTGTTATGGACGACGAGAAATATTTTACATTATCTAATTCGGAAATCAAGGGTAACGATGTTTTTTACACGTCCAATATTGCAAATTGTCCAGGCAACATAAAACTTAAACCAAAAATGAAATTTTAGTGCATGGTTTTGGTCTAGTGCGCTATTTCTCAAGCAGGAATTTCAAGACCTTACGTCGGAAAACTGAGAGGTAAAGCTGTAGATTTAAACATCTATATTCGTAAATGTCTACAAAAATTGATAAATTTCATTAATACCCATCATTAAAATGTTGATATAATATTTTGACCCTATCATTATATTCTGGTATAGTGGGCCTCATGCCACTATACCAGAATCACAGAACTGGTTAACTGAACATAATGTGAATTATGTTCCTAAGAACGACAATCCCAGCAACACGCCCCATTAAAGAATTTTGGACACTACTAAGCAGGAAAGTGCATGATGAAGGTCGGGAAGCCCAGAATGAAGCGCAGTTAAGGACCAGAATATTCTAGAAAATTCGAGAAGTGGACATAATCATGGTCCAGAGGATGATGGAGACAATTCGCACAAAATTGCATGCCATTGAGGACCATGGGCCTCAGATCAGATATGTGAATTTAGTTTTTGTATAACACCATAGCATATACTAATTTTCCTAGGTTTAAGTTTCCATAAAATTCTTATCATTGATCGATTTTTACCTATGACATTTTTCTAAACTCTTATGTTCCATACGTTACATATCAAATTTCCTGCTCTATTGTAATTCGTGTCGATTTCACAGAATAATCCTCTTGCTTCGTGGTCGGGGTTATTTAAACTGTCCTATTTATTTATCAACTATAGATTATACGTATATTATACATCTCTATTTTATGAGATAATCTTAGTTTTAAAATTTACTTTCTAGTTATATTTTCAATATGATTTCTCTTTCTCACTATGATTGAGATACATGAATTTAGAACACACATTAGGTATATGAAAGAATACTTTATTGAATAAAATTGTTTCCGATATTTTATCCGCCAAATGTTACCTATTTATTATAATTCATCTAATTTATCAAGAAAATATTAAAAGATTAATTGAATATGACTAAAATAGACAATGTTTTTTACATTTAAATTACCAGTAACGATTCTCGAAAATCAAGGATGAATTATATAATACAACTTCAAGGATATAATAATAATCACAGATAACTAGCTACTATTGAACGATTTGAATGAAATTAATTAACTATCAATTATGCATATAGGGAAGCTAATAGTGACGGAATTATATTAGCGACTATTAACATGCATATATTTAATATAGGTCTTAAATTAATAAATAAACAACTAACTATTAATATGGTAATAGTCAACTATTTGTAGTACATTTTTATAAAAATATATTAAAATCCTGAATTAGCGTGGGTCGAAAATTACGCGGGTGCAGGGGTGAGATTTGATAAAAATTAGACTATGGTCCGTTATTTTGTGCTACTTTTACCTAAAACGTTATTATAAAAAAATGAAAACGTTTCAATGTTTTTATATGCAACGAAAAGGATATAAAATAAATCGTTGAAACATATAAATAAGCAATAAAAATACACGGAAACAGAATAACAGTCCACGTAAATTAAAAGGAAATGGTTTTCGAGGTACGAAATTGCTACTGTCGAGATGCTAAATGTTACTTTTATCAGATTCGCTTATGGCAATTTCACAAATGGATAGGACAAAAATCATCGCTCTCATTCCCACGATGGTAAATCTCTGCACCAACTGTGGAATAAGACGATATTTGTTTGAAAGATATGTAGATGTTTTTTGACAATATATAACTATATCCTCTAACGCTATTATTCTAGCACCTACTGATAAAGATGTCCGATTTTTAAAAGATGCCAAGGTAAAGGTAAAGCAAAGGGCGTACACGTCTCATGACTTGCAGAACTCGGAAGTTTTAAAAAACTGCAAGGAAGAACTGTCATTTGTCCACGCATTAAGTGGATGCCATACCACTTTTGCAGAATATGAAAGACGTTGTCCGTTCTTTCAGTGAGCCCAAATCAATAAAAGAAGAATTCACAATTGCTGGAAGACGATTTACGCTTTCACTGGACAAAGCCCCACGAAAAAAGACACTTTTAAATCATCAAATATTAATTTTAATATATTTTTTATACCGCCCAGTTTTTTAAGTACTTTGCTATTCATATTTGTTTTTTCAAAAGAAATGTTGGGTTTGTAGCAATTCATTACATATAGAAATAAGCAAACCGATGAATAATAAGGAAGACATACCTATATACGGAAACGAACCACTTAGAAGTTGTACAAGTTCTTTCACTTTCATTGAGGATCTTCATAGTGATGTACAATTTGTTTTATTGATCATTTATATTTGATTTAAAATATTAATACTTCAACACTTTCAGTAGTGACATTTTGTGTCATTAGTTTCGACGGAACTGAAATTCACAGAAAACACAAACCTATTCTATTTATATTTGTTCTATTTGAACATAATATATATAAAAACATTAGGCATACAGTTATCCAGCAGATGTTAAACTTTAAATGTATAAAATCTTGTAGAACCTATTAAAACAACTGCTTTTCCTAGCTATATGCTAGAAAATATTGATTTACATATACAAGACAGATTGAATTACATATACAGAATTCTGAAGTATTTAAAGAGGGAGTGATACAGAAATTGCTTGCTTAGACAAAACTAAAATCATTTATTGGATCTTACGTATTAATTGTTACTTCGAAAATTCGAAAAAAATCCAATTTTCACCCTGGAATATATTTATTAGCTTTTAAGTTCTTTGCTGTTCATATTTGTTTCGTGAAAAGAAATAAATATGAATAATAGATAAATATTTTGTAAAGTGTGTCTTCCTTATTATTCATCTATTTGTTTATTTCTCTATGTAATGAATTGCTACAAACCCGAGATATCTTTTCCTTTAAATGTTGCCCCCTGGCAACATTTAGAGGCGTTTATTATCTATTTTCACTCACTTAGCTGATATAATTCTCATAAAGATTCATTTTGCCCTATAACTTCTATCCTATCAGGATTTATATGAATCGCATGTTTCTGTACTGCATTTGAGGTTATAGTCCAATAATATACAGTAATAGTAGTTTATATTCCAAACTCAAAAAAGTATTGTGACCATTATATAACATGTGTATTATGCATACAACTGAAATTTGGATTTCCGTGTGGAATAATTTAATATATTTATGTGTATATAATCACTAGTTTGAGTATAATTTATTTTTAATAACTTATTTGGCAATGAAGCAGTGAAATCACAGTTTGGTAGGTATATTTTTCCGTTTGATTTTATGACCGTCACCTGTCATGGGTATAATTATAACGTTAAATCTACTAATTTTGTATTTCAGTGTCAACCAACATACGTTATGGTTTCGTTGCCATTCTTTGGAATTACTCAGCATGCTACTTTGGACTTTCAACTATATGCTTCTACAGCCTCAACCTTATTCTGGTCCATGATCTATAATAATTAATGTTTCATTACTTATAATCATAAATTCTTCTACTATTTTAAGCCGCAATATTACTTCTACTATGGCTACATTATAATAAAGGTATAGTCATATCATGGAATATCGGATAGTCATTTGATTGTTAAAGAAAATATTAGTGAATACAATGTTTCCATTTCTCCTTACATGAATTGATTGGCCTTGTGAACTAGATTGAACTACATTCAAGGTGAAAGAAACTTCAACTGGTAAAAGTTAGATGAAAGTTCATACATACAGCAGTTAATATATTTCATGAAATACCCATCCAGGCTAATTTCACAAACCAGTTTTGCAACTTTTTCCTTACTCATGGATTAATATAGTGGGTGCGGTACGTGAAAAAACGTGGCATATTGTGACACAAATGTCTACTTTGGCACGATTGCTCGATATACCTAACTAAGTGATTTGGCCTGCAGGACACTCGGGATTTTTTTTAAAAATTTTACCAAAATTACGAAAACTATACACTGATCATCTATAAGGCATTTCATCATTTACGAGTAAAGCGAGGCCGCTGATATAAAAAATGCAGTTAATTAAAAGTTTTGTAGTTCATTTATAGCCAATATAATAAATGGTAATAATAAAATAACATGTTTAGATCGATTTATGTTGATTTGAGGGTTCCTCACAGATTTTCTACTGTTCCTACGGTGATGTGTACCTGAGAAAGTAGTTGTATTTCACCGATTTAAAACACGGGCGTCGTCTTAGTTATAAATGTAATATGTAAATATGTACTCCTTGTGCTACATTTCCTGTGACATCCACCCGGTCACCCGGTAAAGCACGGGAAACCAGATCTGAAGCACCAGTTCTGACATTTGGTATCGAGCTATCTGCACCATTCCCAAATCCATGACGGATCAGTACAGTCAGGCGTACTCTGGAGAAGGTACGTTGGAGACAATGTTGGAGCCTACGCGTCCCCATATTTGATATGTCTCGTATGCTGATCGTAAGAGCCTGCCATATCCTCCATGTGTGATATTATACCTTTTTGACGAAAAAGGACCACTGGATACGTGGAAGCCCCGTAGTGTAGCACCCTTCTCTTCGCCCAGTGCAGCGGCATAATGTGCAGGCATAATGGTATGTACAGGTATAAATCGGCGATTTTTGCTTTAACCGCCTCATCCACAATTCATGTAGACCCACTCTGAAAAGTAAGAACTTGGCAGATAGCAAGGACTTTGACGTCCGTATCCTAGGAATGATTCAGTGTACATTTAAGTAATACCATGCAAAACCGCATCCCCATTATTCCATTCCATTCGTATGGGACTTTCCTCAATGGAGAATCAGGGATGTCAAATCAATTTATAGGTCCTTTGTTTTTATATTGTTCTTTGAGATTATCTCAATCATTTCACTAGTCCGCGACACTTTCCTAGACTAATTTTCAGAGAGGACATGAAACAGTCTTAATTGAAGGTTTTGAACTGGAACGTGAATGGACTTATAATAAGTAATTTATAATCATTCACATATTCCTCAAAGGCCTAAGTGCCAAGAGAATCTATATATCAGAGGAAGATACATTCTTTTAAAGCCACAATACAGCTATTAGCCTGATTAAATAGTAGTTTTTTGGTAACATGAGTCTGGGTCGGGTAGAAGGTTTCTTAACTGAATTATGTTTTTTGGGATGTTGAACACGAACCTGAAGTTTGCTGCCTCGTAGCAATACCGGCTCAGATCGAACGAAGCATCGTACCGAAAATATCGCACTACTCAAAGTTGAACAGCATTAAATTCTGCGTCGAACGACCTGCCTAACTTCCAAATTACACCAATTTATAAGGTCGCCATCGGTCGCCAGTCGAAAAAGGCAATTTTTACCAACTTTTGTTAAAACTGCAATAAACCCACTTTTAGTCGTCTGTGTTTGAAAGGAGCCACTCTACGTGAAAAACTCGTAGAATAAAATTTGCAAAGCATCAAATTGTGTTAATTAAATATGGATGTTACGGGTAGAAAACAAATTCCATCGTGTCTTCTATGCTCCTATAAGCAGTGCAAAAGTTAAATTTTAAAGTAAACTCTTAACGAATTTTTGGCCAATCATCACAGACGCATCACATAGCGCTATTAGTACCGCCATTTCGCAAGCAGGTGATATGTCGAACAAGCAGTTACAGAAAAATCGTAAATTTAACGCACATAATGGAATTGATAGTAGACAAACATAAACTAATGAAAATATTTTTTAAATATTTTCATGTAGAGACTTCTTATGATAACATCCAGTTAAAGAGATTAGAAGGTGGTTTATCCAACAAAAAATAAATAAAATGATTCAAGTCTCCCAAAAAACGATCAAAAAGAAAATATGAAGATTTAATAATATGAAGATGAAGAAATATAAGAATTTAATGCTCTTCTTTGCGTAAATGGGATACTTCCATTATAAAACTACAGGAATTTAAAAAAATATATAATAATCTTTCCTAAAGAAGAGGATTAACTTATTAGTTAACCTTACATAATATCTAGTAATGTTGTGTTAATACATTTTTTAGTTTATTCTTCATATTTTTGTAAAATCAATAACCATTATATTATTATCAGAAATGTATTATTTATCCAGGCATCTATAACGGCTTTTATAAAAAATAAGGCAGACTGGCGTAACTGTAGTTTGTTTTTAATCTCAGAAATTACAAATGACTTTCATGAACTCATTTTATAAAATTTTAACACGATTGTAATAATTATGATTGCCAGTATAAAATAATGAATATTAATATAGTAGCTTTGAGATACATGAGTTGCGTGTAATTCGGTTTTTTCGTTAGCCTGCAAAATTTTAAAAATGTCAGTTAAGACACTGCTAGGAGACCGACGATATATACACATACACTATTTCCAATGTCAAACAGCTGTTCAAATTATAAAGACCGAGTCCAGTATTTTTCACATGTCTATTAGGAAATTAGTGACCGTAATACTATAATATAATATAATAGTTATGTTGCTTAACGCTAAAATTCGCATGAGGCTAGGCGCTCACATTAAAATCATAATATTGAAAAGTATTTCTTTGATAAACACTGTTGGAAGCACTTAAATTTTTCGTATAATTCTGTAAAATAATTCAACAAATAGATTGTGTAGTTTTCTGGATGTATATGTATACCTCAAAAGACACAAATTGTTAACAGTATTTGAATACGCTTATATTACCTTTACCTTTACCTGTATGTATGTATGTATGTACCTATGTAACCAATCTTTGAACGAGATTTTCACTCACTTAAAAACGTCAGATTAAACTGAAATCGTGCCCACTTGTCAAAGACCGATGACAATACAATAATTTGACAATTTTGTCCTAATGTCTTCACCAGGATCATCAAAAACCAGTATACAAATTTTTCTCACATTGGCGCATTCGCCACAATATATAATATACTGAGTTATACATTCATTAAATTTCGGACCACACAGCACAAACATTTATCTTTTTCATTGCTAAACTAATCAGTAAAATTAATCAACATATTTTTTAGTGAAAAAATATAGTTAAAAAAACTAAATCAACACGCTTTAAAGCGAAGCCGAATTAAATAGTAAAAAACAAACTAAAAAAACACTCTTTCATAGCAAACCGAACTAAAAAGTAAAAAATAAATTATAGTTTAAGAAACACGCTTTAAAGGGAAACCGAACAAAAAGTAAAAAATAATGTGTAACTATTAATATTTTGTAAAAAAGCATGGGGTTCATGATATCAATGAAATATTTGTAACAGTAAGTGATATCATGCACGCTTTAACAAAATCTTAATAATTCAACATTTTTTTTTTACATTTTAGTTCGGTTTCCCTTTATGGCGTATTTTTTTAGTTTTGTTAAACTATAATTTTTGTAAAGTAAAACCTCTATATCTACCTCCGCCCTGGGATTATTTTTGTAAGACTAGTGAGCGAAACGATACCTACATCTTGAAAAAAAAGTTTTTCATATTTTTTTTTAGAAATTAATAGCTATCTGTATTGCCTTTCAAATCGCCAATACATTTTTCTTAACCGTAATACAATATTTTTCTTACAACAATATATGAAGCATAACGTGAAAAAAATCGTTTCATAGGTATATACCTATGAAACGTTATTATGTCGCATCCATATTTGCATTATTTTTAGTCGCTATCTATAGTCAGACTATACAACATAATATGGATAACCCACACTAGAGTATGGGTCAAGTACATATTTTAAAATTTGAATGAGCAGTTTATCATTTGAAGAGAGTGCAGACATTGAACTGGTCAAGGAGACCGATATTTTAGAACTGGACCTTAAAATAGATATTATATTATGTTATTTTCATCTGTAAAAGCAATATTTGCTCCTACAACAATTATGTATATTATTCTTATAATAAATAGCCAATAAATTTGGGAAGCTGTAATTTTGTTATTGGTGACCTGACCATATCAACCTTAAGACGAACGTACTATTCAGGTACTAGTATGGAGCGTAAATGGAGTCCTGAATAATCAACAGGAGCTTCAACTAGTTCTACAGACTTAAAATATAGATATGTGTCTCATTTCGGAGACGCACTTCACTCTAAACTAAACATTTATCGAAATTCGGGGCTAAGAGATCTATGTACATTAGAGTGGACCTTAAAAATTTAAATAATTTTGTTTAATTCTATTAGCCTGGAAAAGTTGCCTTGTGATATCCTTATTTAAAAAACACTAATACATGTTGGCAGCTGAATATAATGCTGCCCCAACGGCACAAATTTTTAAAAGCATAGTGATATGCTTTTAAATATGGTGTCGCGAATAAAGGTTTTGCAAGTGATCGGAACATATGCGATAAATGACCTACCATTACAACATTTACTGCATTATTTATACGGCAAAACAACTGGACCCCTAGGATTGTTAGGACCGATTGGCAAACAATTGCCTAATGGCGAGAATTTTCCAGTACTTAAATTTGATATAATTGAATGCGAATTGTCAAATCTTTTATATCAAAAAGATGGAAATACTGATCAAAGGTATTTATTAAGTGCCTATGTGCCATGCTGTATCTGACGAAAGTTGCTCATTAAATTTGTTGACCACGGCCCACTTAGAAGTTGTACAAGTTCTTTCACCTTCATTGAGGATCCTCAGAGTGGTGTACGACTTGTTTCATTGATCATTTATACTCGAATTTAAAATATTAACACTCCAACACTTGCAGTGACGTTTTATGACATCAGTTTTTGACGGAACTCAAATTCTTAGAATACACAAACCTAGTCTACTATTTATATTTGTTCTATTTGAACATATTATATATATAAGCATTAGGCATATAGTTATCCAGAAGATGTTAAACTATAAAATGCATTAAATCTTGTAGAACGTATTTAAAACAACTACCCTCCTAGCTATGTGCTAGAAAATATTGAATTCTATTGTATATGTAACAATAGAATTCTGAAGCATTCAAAAGAGGGAGTGATAAAGAAATTGATTGCTTAGTCAAAACTAAAATCATTTGTTGGTCTTATGTATTAATTTTTTTTCGAAAATTCTAAAAAATCCAATTTTTACCTTGGAATGTATTTTTTGGTTTGGAGTTCTCTGCTATTCATATTTGTTTTGTGAAAAGTAATGTTGGGTTTGTAGCATTTCATTACATAGAGAAATAAACAAATATATATATCGGAAATTACGTCTTGATTTATTTGACTATTTTTTATTGCTGTCGGTAATTATCCAGCTGTGATTTTTCTGAGGTTATATATCTAAGAGTATCTAAGTGCTATGAGAGCTTCTAAGTAACGATCTAATTCACTTATCCACGACCTCCGGAAAAATCCGAAAAAATCGAGATGAAAATTGATGGAAAAATCCATCAATATACATCTCCTGGATGAGAGGCTAATTAATTCAGGTAATGTAATTAAAAGGAGAGGTGTTATACTTTTAACAAGGGCAGTAACAAGAAGTGTTACTATTATAGACACAAAGGTTGTTAAAATTAACAAGGTTTAGCAGATATATTGTTATCATTTCACTTGTCAGCTAACAAGATTTTGTTAGCTGTTGTGTAAAATAAGAATAACCTTGTATTTGCTCTTACTTTTATGATCTTTCTCCTGCTTCCAAGGAATTTTTGCAGAAAAAAGTGTTCGACCCTTATTTGTTAGTGGTTTTACATCAGATGGATGATGAAGGAAAACGATAGCCTAAGCAAATAAATAAGTCAATTACGTGACATGAATGATCCCTTAAATACACCATGTCTTACCAAAATATCAAACCAAAAGTACCAAAATGTCTTCCGTGGAATTTACGGGTTGTCTAGAGAACGTGTTGTTCAACTTGTCGAGGAAATTTCCCCTTTTAATGAACATGCAGAGGGAAGAAATAGCAATTCCAAAATTACACAAAATTTAGCTACGTTACATGTGCTGTTACATGGCAGTTATCAAAAGTGTGTGTGTTAAGATTTGTTCATACCTATGGCTCAACAAAATCCAAATGTGTGAACGAGAACAAGGTCACCTCAGTTATAGTCAATCATTTAGAGGACATTGCATTAAATTTCCCGCAAAAGAAGAAGAACAGATAAGGGTCAAAGAAAGATTTCTGCAGAAAGGTGGTTTCTCTGGAATTATTGGAGCAAATTATTTCACCCACATTGCTTTACATAATTTTAAATATATTTTTTAAATCGAAAAGGTGCTCTTGTTTGGTGGCCCAACAGTCAACAAATAACAACAAAACTCAAGCTGTGCCAGGTACAAAGAGTTTCCTGTGAAGATGAGACCAGCTTTGAATGTGTAAACTATGTCTTCACAGACGTATCAAAGATAAAGGAAGGAGCAGGCTGTGATATATACTCCAGAAATCTGGGATTTCGATGCAACTGGACTATGGATAAAAGTGCAGTAGTATGTAGTACAAACAGAACTCGCTGGTATAACCATAGCCGCACAAGAGATTGCTCGCAGAGAAATAACGGGCAAGACAATCAGAATCTGCACAGATAATAGACAATCACTACTGACCCTGAAAAACTATAAAATAGCCAAAGGGTCAACATGGGAATGTCACCAAGCACTTGTGAGAGCATGTCAGATGAATAACATCTGCCTGTACTGGGCAAAAGGACAGTCACAATGCAACGGCAATAAAGGAGCTGACAAACTGGCCAAGAAGGCTGCCAGCCTGAGAATCCTTGGGCCTGGTTCTTCAAGTACACTACCAATTGCAGCGAAACTCCAATTAATAAAGGAAAACACCCATAAGAAATTTAAAACGCTGTGGGATGAAACAAGTTGCTGTCAGCTGGCCAGCTGGAAATCTGCCGAGATATCCCAGCGAAGAGACGGCGAGGAATTATCTGGCAATGTCTAGAGTAAATCTACGATTTGTGAGACGAATCCTAACCGGACACGGCCGGGTAAGAAAGCACCTCTATAACATGAGACAAAGTGACTGACCCATCTGCAGAGGATGTGAACAAGAAGATGAAGCGGTCGAGCATGTACTTTGTGAATGTCCCGCCGTGTCATCGACCAGAGAATCCATATTGGGGGAACATTGGCCTTCTATGGCCAATTTGACGGAAATTCCCCTAGGCAACATCATCACCTTTTGTACAACATTAGGCTGGTTGATGGCCTAGGGAGATATCTCCCTCACGGAGGAAGCACAAGGGGCCCACTGGGGCCTAAGTGCAGCGTATCTCTGATCCGCACTACGAATAAATTCCAGAATACAGAAATCTAAAAGGATTCTACAGCATTAACACCTAAATAACAGTTGATGCAGATCCTTCCTCATATAGACTTTAAGTGTTTCATTGTTCCTTTTTTCTTTCTGATCACACTTTGAGCTGTGTAAATGACTAAAAACAAGTTGTGAAATATAGTTAAATACATGTATTGAGTTATGTAAACAACATATATTATCATATTTGTGTACATTACAAGTATATTTATTTATTTCGGCTCAACACAATGTATTAAGACCACATATTGACCCTGATAGCATATTAATGGCATCATAATTTATATGGTAGAACGTCTTTACAGCTCTTGAGCCCAAACTAAGCAACAAGTTTTCTTTAATTCTCCCATTACTGAGTTAATTATTCGAGTTTGGCTGGTAATTTTCCATTACCTAAACATTGGATTGTTTTCTAAGAAAGTTGCATAAATCTGATACCTGTTCTCCGAAGTTCTATATCTTCTTTTTGTTGCCATAGGTACTTCGCAGCTTTCGACACTACTTAATAATAAAGTAATTTACCTAAAGATGTCCTAACTTAAAAACCACCACTCTGAAGTTAGTTACCTACAGAGTACACTTTAGAAAAGTATTAACTGAAAAAATATATTTAAATAAACCACAGAATAGAGGAATATCTCTAACGAGAAGTAGAAAAATTTAATAAGGATATCCAGTTAGCAGCCTGGAAATGTACTCCAGATATCCAGAAACGCCTAAAAGGCTGCCACTATCTCTAGGATAGTTCTATCCTATCTTCTATCAGCCTAGCTACTATCTGATAAAAGGAAAGCGAGGAAAAATTAGTTTCAAGGATAAAATGATTTTGAATAACCCCACACAATAATTGAAAAGAGGATTAAAATATATTATCGCTTACTTGAGAAAACTGACAAACGACTCCTT
>CAXKVY010003436.1:0-16269 GCA_964058915.1 Tetropium fuscum | reverse complement strand
AACACGAATCGTACATAAATATAATAGCATTTGTTATATGTTATATGTTAGCTTTCTTTTTCGGGATGCGATGCAACTTCCGGTATTGTTGGAAAAGGAAAAAAACATTATTATTAGTAAAATTATTCTTCAGCTTCAAACATGTATGGTCTAGCTAATATTTTTTTTAAAAAAAGATGCAAACCACATAACCATTGCAAAAAATTAATCTCTACTTATATCTGATATTTACAAAAGTAAAAAAATGGATGTCATCCTAATTTCAGGAGTAAATAAATCACTTAGTATGTTAAAGAGTCTCCTTCTTGAGAATGGTTATCCCATTCACCTGATAAATAAATTAATATCTTCATCTCAAAACATTAGGACATAACAAAGAGTAGGTAGAGAAGAAACAAATAACAATGAACAAATACTAAAATATAAGTCGTTACTATACATACCAGATCTAACCCCTAAATTGAAGTTTTTAACAATGTGAACTTAAAACTCAAAAAAATATGAATACAGTGGCTAAGGTATTCACTAAAACTAAAGATCCTCTAAATAATAGAGAACAAGGTAATGTTGTATATAAAATAAAATGTAATAATTGTGAAAAATCATATATTGGACAAACACCACGAACATCACATAAGAGCACCTACACTAGAAATAAAGATGCTAGCAAGTCCTTAGACCATAAAGACCTTAGCTGAAAATTAGGTCATAAAATTGTTTACGTAATTGTTTTTAATCACAAGTTTTGTAGCCTTAGAAATTATTTGTTTAAAGTACGTACCTATTTTAATTTATTTTAATTCGGCATTCCATCGCTAACAACATCTAGAAACAAAGAAGGTTTTTCAAAAAGCACCTTTAAAGAAACATATATTACCTATGAAATTGAGAATTACGAACTACTGAAAGACGTACTGGCATACTTTAATAATAATTCGACCAGTTATTTGGTTCATTAACTGGCAGAAAATTGATTGACTGTAGAAGGGCATGATCATTTTGGGAGACTTGGAAGACTTTTTGGATGAATTGTGATGTTGGTTTTTATGCAAATAAAAATGTATAATTAATTTATTTGGATGTTATGTATAATTAATTAAAAGAATATTTAAATAGAAATTAAAAACATTAAAAAGTCAAAAAAAATATAGTGAAGAAAAAAAATAACCAATCAATAAGTATCAAAGAAACTAATATAAAAATGCATAAGCCATGGACGTTCATGTTCAACTTGTTTTTGTTTTAAAATTTATTTCAAAGTCGAAATACAAAAAGTTGCGAATATAGCACTACTTTTTAATTTTAGAATATTAGGGAGTTTTTTGACAAGTAAAAAATGCAAACCTATTAAAAAATATATAGGGGTTAATATTTAAAAAAGACAATTTTTGACTTATGTCAAAAAACGTTGTTTTTTTCGTCCCATTTTCATACCATTTTAATCGGCGGGGAAAATGCTACTAGATTACTAATTTACCAAAATTGTAGCAGCAATAATAACTGAGAAGGCAATAGTGCAGATTTCATTTAGAACAACCATAACATTATTATCATAATACATAATATAGCCATTATGCACAACAGTGTAACTGTCGGTTATTTTTTAGCATCATATCTGTGAAGGCAAAATCTTTCGCTGATCGAGAGATAAGATACACCCTGAAGGCCCAAGGTCAAGGAGCTGGCACATTCAACATAGGTCCCTCATCTGGAATTGTCAAATTGGCGAAGGAATTAGATTTCGAGGACTTACGACAACCCCATGTATACTCCTTAGTAGTCACCGCCACTGAAGATTCTGGTGGATTTTCAACATCAGTAGAGGTAATAGGGAACATTCCCATTTTTTTATTGTAGAAACATGTTCTACCATTATCAAAAATAAGATATGCAAACTATGACGCTTTAGTTTTCAATAATAAATTTGCTATAAATTATTAAAGTCTCGCACGCGAGCGAACCGTTACAAACAGGTTCGAAGTCGTGACGCCACATCCTACAATTTACAAACGACGAGAAGACCGATTCGGTCGGCTACGGGAGATCCCAGCACTCGACCGCTTGTTTTCATAGATCATTCAGCCGCTTTCCGGCGAAACGCCTATCGAAAATTGTAGGCTGTGCCATCATGGGCTGTTTCGGGCCGCGTCAATTTTATCGCTGTTTAGATCCTTCATACTGATCACGCGGAATTAGAAATCTTGTTGTTTTATGAAGCACACGTTTTATTACAACGTTATGCTATGTTTTTTAGTATTATTTTTATATTTAAAATTTTAGTCATGTTTCCTATATCAGAATGAATAGGGTTATATTGGTAACAAATTACATTCGCAAATTAAATTAATTACTTTTAAAAATGAGTTTAATTTTTGTTTGTATCGTACTAAAATATTTTTATACTTGGTTTAGACACAGACAACTCTACATATAGCCGTGCTGAGACAAAGGCAACGTCGCATTTCGCTAGACAAGAAGTCTGATTTTAAAATAAACACACTCACATGTGTCTAGCGGAGGGGTTCTGTTACTTTTGCAGAAGTTTAATTTTGGTAAATTCGTACCAGTTCCTTGGCACTCATTATATTACTATTAAATATTTCTCTTCGCACAAGAATATGTAGGATATCTGCTTCGCCAATAAACTAAATTTTTCTAGATTGATAATTATGTAAGATTATTTGGGGCACGAGGTATATTAATTGTTATATAACTTAAAACAGCGTGCATGCAGAATAAAAAAATACTCATTGCTCGGCAAGAACCAATGGGAAGATATAGAGTTATTTCTAGTTTTGTATCATTGCTTTCTCTTGCGCTGCAATTAATAGATATAGGTAATTTTTAAATTTTCTGAAATTAATTATGAGCAACCTTCATAAGAGCATGTGTACCCTGAGAAAAATGTATCAAGTGAGATCATCTACAATTTTTTTGATTAAAAAAAGAAAGAATCCATTATAAATCACTAGGAGTAAGCTCTATCCCTTTTAAACAAACTTTAACTATATGATATTTAGTTATAATTATTGATGCAAGTATTAATAGGCACAAAATTCTCAAATTTAAATGTAAAAATATATTTTACCTTACGAAACCGTATTTACCAAGATTTTCGTGGATCACATTCACGTTTTATAACCTAACATGTATTTCACGCGATTTAAAAATCACTGATCACTAAGTTTACTTTTAACAATTGATTTTTCGCTACACTTTAATTGAAAAAAACCGGCGCAATTATGTCGAAACTGACAAAAAACTAGAAAACCGTCAGCTGCGTTGCCACGTTTCGCCGAACACGGCTATATGTAGAATAGGTTATAGTTTAGTGGCGTAAGGGATTCTGTGTTCTAGGTATACGTGGTCCAAAATACATGCGCTAAATACATAATCAAATGTTAGATATCAAACATGTAACAAAATTGGTTTTTTTCCTTTCCATCAACTTTCAACCTTTCCTATTGTACAATTTTGCTACATGTTTTGCTTTATAACATTTTTAGTGGTGACGTACATTTATATTAAAAAATACTTACTGTTATATGATATAATAAGGCATTGAGTAAATGTATACCCAATGAAGCTCTTTATCATTGGATTGACACGAAGTAAAATATTTTTACTTTCAGCTAACGATTCGTGTGACTGACGTGAACGACAACGCCCCAAAGTTCGAACTGCCCGATTACCAAGCCCATAATGTAGATGAAGACATCCCAGCAGGTACTAGTATTCTCAAAGTCAAAGCGATGGACGCTGATAGTGGCACGAACGCCGAGATAGAATACATGGTATCCGACGACCATTTCAGCGTGGACCCGAGCGGGATAATATCCAATAACAAGCAGTTGGACGCAGATAACAACAACGCCTACTACGAATTTGTAGTTACGGCCAAAGATAAAGGAGAACCTGCCAAAACTGGCACCGCCACTGTCAGAATCTACACGAAGAATAAAAACGATGAGGAACCGAAATTTTCGCAACAGGTATACACTCCGAACGTGGACGAAAACGCCGGCCCAAATACTTTGGTGACCACGGTGGTGGCTTCTGATAAAGACGGCGACAACGTGAGGTTTGGCTTCGTTGGAGGAGGCACCAGCTCTGGCCAGTTCGTAATAGAAGAAATAACCGGTGTGATCCGTCTACATAGCAAAGCCATATCACTAGATCGTGACAAGTACGAGTTAAACGTAACAGCTATGGACGACGGAGCGTGTTGTGTTAACGGCGATTCTACGATCCACACGAGTACTGCGGTGGTGGTGGTTTTCATAACTGACGTGAACGATAACAAGCCTATTTTCAAAGACTGCGGAACTTACTATCCCAAAGTCGAGGAGGGTGCTCCGAACGGATCTCCAGTTATTAAAGTGCACGCCACGGATGAAGATAAGGGTGTAAATGGTCAAGTGAAATATTCTATTGTGCAACAGCCTAACCAAAAGGGGACCAAATTCACTGTGGATGAGGAGACTGGGGAAGTGTCTACTAATAAAGTGTTCGACCGGGAAGGAGACGATGGGAAGTTTGTGTCTGTTACTGTTAAGGCTACGGATCAAGGGGAACCTTCTCTGGAGGGAGTTTGTTCGTTTACAGTCGAGATTACCGATGTGAATGATAATCCGCCGCTATTTGACAGACAGGTAAGCGTTGGTCAATTATTTTGTGCTTAAAATTAAAATATTAATATAGTAGCGATTTACCTGAAGTATTTACCTATTTATTTTTAAATATCGACGCGCTTTCTGACAAATCATAAGAATGAGATAGTCACCAATCATAATGGTTCTTGTAAAGTCTCCTAAAATAGAAGGAATTTATTTTTCAAAGTGATTTAGTTTTTATTCTTTATTCTATACTTTTTTCTATTGTATTAATTCTATACTAATGTATTGTTACGCTACTGGGTTCGTATAATAAGTGGTATTGTCCAGAATCCAATCGGGAAACGGAAAAGAACGATGGGCTGGCCCTTATATACTACTTTCAAGATTCTGGAAGCTTCTTGATTATTTCATCCTATTCGAGATTGTATACATGGGTCTGCAGAGTTCTACAGGGGGTAGACCATATGTTCTTATATTGGAACTATTCTAAATGGGTCCAGGGGGCGTATCTCTGTTTTTTGAAGTCCTAGAGAGTTGAGACTTAGGGATTGTATCCGTCAACCCCCAGATGCGATGTTGCCACATCGTGTGGTGCGGTGTTGCCAGATTGTGCAGATTTTACCTAGATCTAGGAAATTTTCAGTATATCATGTAGAATCGCTTCAGACGATTCCATTACAGCATGTTTCTTGGTTAATAATAATAATAATAATGGGCGCCACATTTTTATTATTACACAGAAAATAGCAGGTTACATCCTCAAGCAAAGGGACATAAAATTCGGTAAAATTCTTAGTCATAACCAGAAAACACCGGCCTTGGACGTGGAGCCAGTCGGGATCACAGAGAAAACTTCTAGTATAAATACTAGCCTGTTAACAAATATTGCCACGTTTGTTTATTCACGTGTGAAACTTTATAGCGGAGTACTATGCTCTTTGAAAATATACAAGACAATTTCTTAAACCTTATTAATTAACTATACTATTATAATTATAATACTATTATAGTTAATTATGTAATTGTATTTATTATTAAAAACGTAAAAAAATTTTTACGGATTTGAACTATTTTCTTTTTAGTGTTTGTAATTTTTGGGAAGTCAGTTGAATCGGTGGTGCAGTGAGGTAGATATTTCTTTTAGATGCAGAGATAACTGGAACTGAACATGTTCTCTCTAAGGCTTAGCCATATGTCCACATTATACAGGGTGACACAAAAAGTGTCACCCTGTACCATTTTCTTTTTTTATTTATTATAATAACTTTATTGTTGTAAAAGATACAAGGGTTTAAGTAAAACGTTACACTTTTACATTTATTTCATTGAAAACAACAAAGCTCATCAAAGAACGCTTTTTCGCACAGCTATCAAATATATTTTCGACCAAGTTTACCAACGAATACCTAGTTAGTAGAATATGGATCTTTCTGCAACTTTCTGCAACTTTCTTTCAATAATTTGTGTTTTTAATAAGTAAAAGAAGATAAATTTTATCGTTATATAATTTGCCAATATGTAAGTAATATGTTTGAAATAAAATAATTTTGTTTTTATATCGGTGTTAATATGATATATCTGTGATAATTTTTGAAAAATTTCTATTTCTATTATCTTGTCGCTCCTGTCTTGCTAACCCGACACCCATATTTGGTGCCTTTCCTGGCAAATGTTATGTCAGAACTGCAGTTTTCTTTAAAATTTTCTTTAAAGGCAATCCTGCAAATTATATTCATGTGACTGACTATTACATAATATTTGTAAATTAATGTAGCTACTGTAAAACAGGGCGAAATCTCAAAAAGTTTTCATTTCGCTCCGTTTCACGGTACCTAAGTTTTTTTACTAAGGTATAATCGAGGGTATAATATTAGGTACCTAAAAGCTCATTTTGTAGGTCCCTTTCATAATCATTTTTAGTAAAATGATCTGAATAAGTGGCCCCTATAGTTGGATTAAATTTATCCTCACGTTTACAACGTACTATCCATTGCCGCAGAATAGTTTTTGAAACAAAGTCTTTTCCTTTCGGAAATGAATGGTAGACAGTATCTTCATTATAGTGCCTAGTGACTTTTGTCACCACTCTGCTCTTACTACAGTTACAAAATTAACATACACAACACACAAAATCACAACGATCCATTAAAAGCCAGGAAACTTAATTAAAACACGAACTATTTGCACAGTTTAACAGCTAATGAACGGTTTTTGGTCAGTTGGTGACGTCACACACACACGCCTCGATTCGTTTACCAGGCTAACACAGGGTCTTATGGAAGTAAACTATCCTTCTCTTTACGGTTCTTGCATTTTGACGACATCTAGAGCCGCCCTAACAAACTTCTATTGTGAGTGGGCACAGTCAGTCTGTATAACAAACATTTGACGAGAGATTATCATATCAAAAAACTTAATCCGAGATATGATGCACCCTGTTCCTTATCACTCTAACGGATCTCTCGCTTATATACTCCGCTGCTCTGACATCGCAGACCACACCACACGTAACCTATAATGGGGCGTTATGATTACTGTAGCCGGCGAAACAGTGCAGCCATTTTTGAATGGGATGAGTGTGATTGCTGTAACCAAGAGAAATAATCACATTCTAATAGTTTAGGTAGAGTAACAAAGAGAGATGGCGAGGCGCCGGGTTTGATGACCACGGACTGTAACTCTTATCCATGTATGTACACATATTTTTTTGTGATACCTGAACTTGTTGAGAACCTAATCATCACAGTCGAGATATCTCCGAGTCTTGCGCTGTCGCGCGCCTTTTTGCTGATACAGAAAATTGCACTATAAAAAATATTACTTTATTGTATCATAATATATTTTATACGTACAGAAAATATGTGTATCCTCGGTGACGTCAGCAGCATACATTGAGTCGATTTCAACAATTGTAGATTCAATTGATTGATGATTATAGATCCATTCGCACCTCTCATTATCCACTATCAATATTTGACTAGCAGTTGACAATTCCATAACGTCAGACACCATCACAGTTCCATCCCCCAACTCAGGGTCCAAAATCCTCACACGAATAATCCCTGATGCACATCCCCAAAAATCTAGTCGGACGGCCTTAACACGATATTGCCTACATTCCACATCAACCGCAATGCCCTTTGTACCAATTCCATTTAAATATACCTTGCCTGTTTGAATACACCAATTAACCATTTTAGCCACCATTTTAACAGTTAACAACACAATAATGTCGTTTATGTTTCAAACCATATTATACTCACATAGCCACAAAAGGTCTCAAAACGTTGTATAAAATGCATAAAAAAGTAATTATGTAAAAAAATAATTGTATAAAAAATGTTTAGGTGTAATGTGACACAATAACATGACGTTTGTAGTGGTTTATATATATTATATATGACGCAACGCAGGCACAACCACTAATCACAGCGTATCCGTGAACGTGTTCAAATGGTTTCGTGAATTTCATGTATTCACAAGAAGAAATCGTGGTCCGAAAAACCTACTAGTGATCGTGATAATCACGTTAAATGTTTTTTAGGGATAGAAGAGTTACTTATTAGAGTTACTTATTATTACCTCCTCTAATTATTATTATAATTAGAGGTAGTGGGGCAAGTTCACGTAAGCGATACAACAATAAGGAGGCTAGAAATGTCAAGCAATAATTCTGAAGTGCAAATGAATACTCATAATAGCCATATTATTTTCATGGTCAATGCTATTTCATTGCATTCGGAAATTTTTTCGCTTTTTAATTTATATTCATATCCTTTTGGGTTACTTCAATGGAAATTTTTTTTACAAAAGAATTTATGACAAACATCATATTTGCAAAGCTCGTAATTATGTATAATTAACTTTGAGAAAACATTTGCCGCCAGGGCCACGTTTTCACACTTCGCCGATTTGTCTGCACTGCAAAATAACAAAACAGGAACTTCATCATTTCCATTAAACTGACTGTGTTCGCGTACGTAAAACACGTCAAAACCCTTTGATGTTACCGCCTTCGGCGGGGACTTTAAAAACAAGAACAGTCGTCAGGGAGAACTGCGCCAAAATGTTTCTAAAATGTTTGTCAAAAGTTCCTTGTTTCTGTTATGAGTTCTACACGATCTGTATTTGAAATTATTGTTCTTTATGCCACTGCATTTTGATATTTGTCATATGTCATACCCTTCGCGATAGACCCTTCGCGAGATAGGATGCTACAAATTTAATCACAAAATGAATTCCATTATTTTTTTTTCGGACAATTTCATTTAAGTAATTATATATATATATATATATATATATATATATATATATATATATATATATATATATATATATATATATATATATATGTATATATATATATATATATATATATATATATATATATATATATATATATATATATATATATATATATATATATATATATATATATATATATATATATATATATATATATATATATATATATATATATATATATATATATATATATATATATATATATATATATATATATATATATATATATATATATATATATATATATATATATATATATATATATATATATATATATATATATATATATATATATATATATATATATATATATATATATATATATATACACTGAGCTCGTAAAGTTTGGAATAAATTCAATTAATCGTTATTGAAGGATTTTCACAGGAAATCCTCGGACACGTCAACTTTATTTTATAAAATGTCACTTTTTTCAGCCATCGATTTTTTTTTTGTTTTGTTCGTTTTTGAGCTATGACGTCATCGACAATTTTTTTAAATGACAACCCATATTTTTTTTCACGGATTTCGATAGAGCACATTATTCTGAGTGCGAATATGTCAAAAACATAGTACCTTTAACATTAAAGTGTTCGAGATATTCGGTTGCAAAGTTTATGAATGAATTATACAAGCGATGACCAAATGCTAATCATTTATCAAGAAAGCGCAGGAAAAACAACAGTTTTGACAGTTGTCACAATTTTGAAGTTTTTCCTCGCAAGTTTGTGTTTTAATCAGTTGAATAATATCATTAAGTAAGTTGATTAATCATTATTCCATCATAATTCATTTTATTTAAAAATGGTCCGTCGTTTGAGTGAAAGGGAAAGAATCGAAATTTTGATGATGATCGGTTACGGGGACAGAGCTCGCACACAAGTAGAAGTTTGCCGTTTATTTAACAACAAATATCCAAACAGAGAACCAATTACACAGTCCACCGTTAGCAAAATAGAACAAAAATTTTTAGAAGTGGGTCATACGAGAGATCGCCCTAGAACGGGTCGTCCACCAGTGCAACAAGATGTTAAATTGAATGTTCTACTAGAGCTTCAAGAAAATCCCCATTTACCCACCCGCCAAGTGGCGGCAAACAACGGAATAGTTCAAAGCTCCGTCTTGAAATATTTGAAATTGAACAAATGGCATCCGTATAAAGTGGTTTTGGTCCAAGAGTTAAACGAAGATGATCCTGACCGTAGGTTACAGTTTTGCCAAACCATGTTGCAACGCCTGATTGATGACGACGGATATTTACGCAATATTGTTTTTTCTGATGAGGCTACCTTTTATCTCGACGGCACAGTTAACCGGCAAAACTGTAGATCTCCTGTCTCCTGAAAATCCACACTGGAAAATGGAAACTCGTAGTCAGTTTCCACAAAAAGTTAACGTTTGGGCTGGTATTGTAGGTAATCGTATTTTGGGCCCATTTTTCTTTGAAGGCGTATTAACAGGTGAAATATATTTAGAATTTTTAAGAGACGACTTAGTCCCTGCACTTGCGGTACTTTACCCAAATGACGTAGATCCAGATCTGCCCCATCACACGATATGGTACCAACAAGACGCTGCACCACCCCATTTTGCAGTGATCGTTCGCGATTATTTAAACCATGTATTTCCTAACCATTGGATTGGTCGCAGGGGAACTATCGAATGGCCCCCTAGATCTCCAGATCTCACTCCCCTAGACTACTTTTTATGGGGCTATTTAAAGAGCAAAGTCTATTTCAATAGACCAAATACCATCGAAGAATTAAAGGACAGAATTCGCAATGAAATTCGAACCATTCAACCCGATACTGTTGGTAAGGTTCTGCAGGAGTTTCAGTGGCGGATGGGATATTGCCAGGAAGTGAATGGAGGTCACTTTGAAAATTTACTCTGATTTTATTTTTTACTTTAATTATTTATCACTTATTTGTTAAAATATTTTTTTATTTGTTTAAATTGTTGTTAAAAAATTAAACAGATTACTCCCAAATCTTTCAAAATGTTCGATAAGCTACCAAAATAAATAATATTACTCCTTAATCTTTTAAAATGTAATAAGCTATAAGCTATTAGAATCAATAAGCTATTAAAAATCTTGACCCGCCCGATAGCTTATGCATGGTGCCATGGTACATTTTATAAACTTTGCAACCCAATATCTCGAAAACTTTAATGTTAAAGGTACTATGTTTTTGACATATTCGCACTCAGAAAAATGTGCTCTATCGAAATCCGTGCAAAAAAATATGGGTTGTCATTTAAAAAAATTGTCGATGACGTCATAGCTCAAAAACGAACAAAACAAAAAAAAAATCGATGGCTGAAAAAAGTGACATTTTATAAAATAAGGTTGACGTGTCCGAGGATTTTCTGTGAAAATTCTTCAATAACGATTAATTGAATTTATTCCAAACTTTACGAGCTCAGTGTATATATATATATATATATATATATATATATATATATATATATATATATATATATATATATATATATATATATATATATATATATATATATATATAAACTAACACAACGCCGTTTGATTTTTTTAAAGAAAAATGTTTCCCCTTGATTTTCCCCTGGCCAGAGCGCCTCACTCCTCTCCGTTCTCCTGCTGCATAGAAAATACTTTCAAGTCCCCTAGATCCCCTCATCATCGGATTTTGATCTAGTTGGGCTATACTTAAAGGTCGATACTAAAGCTGTCGACTGATAGAAAAATTATTTACCCCATCCCCTTCCCTCATACCGGAAAAAAACAGGCAAATCGTTTTTTTGCGTGCTAGGCGTTTGTTGCAACACCGTATAGCGTATGAAGAAACGAAGAAAAAGACGTTTGATTTTTTTAAGATCGGTCAATATTCATAGCTCATAATTCCTTCATAATATTTCTTCCACAAAAAAAATGAGCCTCCAACTCCACTTCCCCTATATGAAAACCATTTTTTTCTTGTTTTCGCAACTACGATTCGCAATATCTCGCGACTAATGTGCGAGATAATAAAGCTGAGTGAAATTGTATAACTCAGCTTTAAATTTATGTGTGTGTTTTGTAGTACTCTTCATTCTTTATATTAACTTTTTTTCAAACTCAAAAGCCGCCGAGATATGCATTAAAAACGTTTTTCCCATACTTTTACTTGGTCGTTCCTCCCTCCCCCCCTTGACGTGGGGGGGGGGCATGACTTGATAGATTGGGGAAAAATATTTTTGAATTTGATGTCTGTTTTCGAAACCCAGATCCACACCACTATGATCGCTGATGCTAATTAAATATTTTTATTTTAAGAAATACGTGGAAAACGTGAAGCAAGATGCGAGCATAGGCACCAACATCCTCCGCGTGTCCGCCTCTGATGAAGACGCAGACAACAACGGCGCCATAGTGTACACACTAAACGCCGGTTCCAACGCGGCGGACCTCGAGTATTTCGAGATCCAGCCGGAATCCGGGTGGATAGTGTTGAAGAAACCCTTGGACGTAAGTATACAATATTAATCGCGTGGCGCGGTAGGAAAGAGCTAGACAGAAATAGTGTGAATGGTCGAGCGTTTGAGATTTGGCGTTTCAGCATCCTGATGAGTGGCCAGGCGTGGCCTTGAAAGGACCTGCCGACTAGGTACGACTGGACATAGCTGCTTATTTCTTCATCATTTTCAGCGCACCTTACTTTGAGTTGCTCTGGTCGATCTGTGACACAGGTCGACTGCACTGATCTATAAACATTTATTACATAAGTTTGTTTATACGGCACACCTTGCGTAAACACCAGTACTTACTGGGTGTTTCAGTTTCTTTTTGAGATTATACCTGGCTCGACGACATTTTAAGATTGTTTTGGTTTTCCGTAAGGAATGATAAATTCGCTACTGACACAAACGAAACATAATAAATAGTTCAAATTACTTATTTTAGACGGACCTGTATATTATGGAAATTAGGGAGCGCTAGAACTCTTTTTAAAATTATACGTGAAAATCAATAGGGTTGTTATGAATATTATCCTCAGGGCTGTTGTATAACTAAACTAGGCTTTGGAAGTTCTTAATACCACCAGTGTCAAATATAGTAGGCTTTAGAAGTTCTGTGACGTAATACGTTTTTAGGGAACAATTGATTTTTTTCATATCCGAACTTTCATCAAAAACATGTTCAGGTGACAACCAAGTGCCTGATAATATTTTGCTATAATAATTGTTTAGGTAACTAAACAAATTAAGTGTTTGGTATCATATATATGCCAAGCTACAGAGGTATTTTAGGACATTAAAAATAATAGGTAACGAACTGTGCAGGGTTTTCATACGTCGATGAAACCGTATCTAACAAAACGTATATTGTTGTTTATAACAAAATGGAATCCGAAAAACAATTTTTTTAAAATCGTTTTTTGAATTTTCCTGGCAATAACTACAAGTGCAATGGTTTTGACTACATTACAAAAGTTGCAGTGAATTGAGGAAAAATGAGCTCTACCGGGATTCTCTAGCTGCATTTTCAGCATAGAAAAACGGGAAATCCGCGAAAAGGAGTTTTTAATTTTTAAGCTACGGTGTCCGTGTTGCGCATAAGAGTAACTTTATGATTTTCTTAAATTTCTTGCATTTAAATCGTCTCCTTTTATTGTGGTTATTTTCAAAACTAAATTATATAAATTAATGATTTCTTGACATCTTAACATTTTAAAGCGTTATCAACCAGACAGAAGAGTTTTTGAAAAAAAAAATTAAGCTAAAAGCACAATATCACAAATTTAAACACAAAAAAACTTCATTTTTTAAATGGCATCCCCTTCTTTATATATAAGTATATTTACCGTTCAGTCTTTAGTAAAAACGTATAAGGTACTATGCTTCTAAAATTAATATCTTCTGAGAAAATTGAAAGAAACTGATTTAAAACATTTATTTTTTGTTTTACAAATATGTTTTATTTAATTAATTTACCACAAGAAACAAAAATCTAAACAATAACAAAAAAATATTACAAAACATGTTTGAATTGTTGTCCATTTACTTACTTTACCAGACATTTTAAAATTCTTTACTAGACGGACAAAACAGCTTCGAGGATTTATGCAGGACGCATCTCTCCTATTGCTGTATATATTCGGTACAAAATAAATTTGAACGGTAGTACTCCAGCTCCGAGTCAATTATCGTGATTGTAACTGTAATGTAACTGGCTTTATACGCCCAGGATGACGATTATAAGATAAATCCATCACAATCTTGAAATGTGGTCGTGTCTAGCACTTACTCAGTTACCCTTTTACTATATTTTGGAGTAGCAAGGAGCGCTGTTTTGTTTTTGAAGCCAGGTGCTACTTCGACCGACTTTTTGCCGCCATCCCGATGAATTTTTGTCACACAGACAATAATGCTGGTCTAACATTTTTGATGATGATTTTTGAGCCTGTGATGTGATTTTTGAGTGATTTTTTTGCAGGAGGACCTAACTAACCGACTTATTGTTAATGTTTTGGTCAGGAGTATCGCAGGAGGGCGGTTTTTGAAACCCGGGGGGGCGACGTGCCCTCTTGCGGCACTTCGAGACATTGTGACATTTTTAACCTGTGTATGGGGCGGCGTACTTACTAAAAAAAACTAACTTAAACGTCCATCGGTTTTTGAAGGTCGTTTACCAAAGGAGATTCAGACTTTTTGCACATCCTTGCTCCCGCCCCGCCCTCACGTGTTTTTGGAACTTTTTTTGCATGACATTGCCTGCTTAAAAAGTTTTCTTTTATATATTGTTATGTCTGCATCTAGTCAGATGGCCTGTTTAACATTTATTTGTCTCAAAGTATATATAACTTCATTTAAGTAGGTACTTAATTTACACAAAAACATTTAAATCATTCCATTATCATTTTCCAAGTTCACGTAGAATAATAATTGATTCAAGTAAGGACGTGCAATAAATTACGAAAACCGATAATTACATTTCTTTGTTACTAAAACATCAATAAAAATACTATGAAAAAGTGCAGAAGATTTTTAACAATAATTTAACAATATTCTTTTCACTTACTAACATATCTATGTGTATTAATTCTGGTAATAGAAATAAAGAATAATAACATTTTAATAGTGGCCTACTGACGGGTGTCTTTTATTATTTTTATTTAATTGCACTTTTTTCTGTTGTTCACCGTAACTACCGTCCATGGAAACAGGGATGTTATCCAGTAAGTAAAAAATGGTATCGCTACGAAAGTGCCGCTACGGTGCTACATAGTAGAGATGCTTTGACAGCCCCTGACCTGAATCGGTGGCAACAATTTATAACCATAGATTTGTCACTGTATATTTTCAGTTAGACTGTGTTTTGGCGAATTATTTACGCAACAGCACTCTTTTCTTTAATTTATTTGCAAGTAGGTGCATTTTGTTCAGTTTTGTTTTTAGTTTGCTCAATACTGAAATCAAAAGCAGTTTCAGTATTGCGCTTTAAAGTTGCTTTATATTTATTTTCCCTTTTCTGAATATTGTATATAAGCGACTGTTTATATCTAATAAACCAATTTGCATATCAAAATCGCTTGTTAGAACCATTGGCTTTAAGATATAGGTATTTGAGTTTGTTTGTATTTGCTTATTGTATTTTAAAATTAAGATTCTTCCAACAGGAAATTATTATAAGTTAATATTCTAGGCTCATCGTGATGGTACCCTTTTCCTTCGGTAATGTATTTATTGACATATTCTTTTCAGCAAAATTGGCAAACGTGGCAAAGATTAAGTGTTTATGCGTTCACTTCAGCCAAAACACAGTCTGAAACCGAAACCACCCACCGTACATGTTTTGGTGGCCATTTCCCCTCGTGGATCAAATTTTTAGCTCTTGAGTTGTTCTGTTGTGTGATTGAGTTACAGTTATATATTTTTTTGGTTCGCTAATTTCGTTGATTGAGTGTGTTCTGTTTGGTTTGTCCCATGTACCTGACCTGACCGTGCCCGTGTTGTTATATAGCGAGACAGGTACCGTCTGCGCGTGCGCGCTTCTGATAGAGGCAACCCACCATCCTCCGCGGACGTGGACATTGAGTTAGACGTCGTTGACAGAAACAATAAGCCACCACTATGGGATGACGCCACGTACGGCCCCATTCACATCAGAGAAAATGTCACAGTGGGTACTGTAGTGACTTCTGTGAAGGCCAGGTTGGTATCGTCAAGGAGCGGCGCAGGGCACGGACCGCAGTCCCGCGGCTCGAGGGTGGGGGGCCGCGGGGGCTACAGCTCGGGACCGTGGTCTGCCATAGGAAGTCCATACTACCAGACCATGATCCATGTTCCATGTATTTTGTACGCTCACAAGCTGCTCCACACGTTTATCACC
>CAXKVY010003435.1:0-28612 GCA_964058915.1 Tetropium fuscum | reverse complement strand
TATTTTCATTTAACAATTCCGAGTTTTAATGGATTTCTTGTAATATAGATTCTAAAAGCAATAAAAATATTTTTGAATTGTTAACCTAAAAGTATACAATTATATTGAAGTGCAAATATATCATCACTTATTACGTCAAATCATACATTATTAAGCTTAAGGAATCTTATATTTTATTCAGTTCACTGTAAAAATCATTCACGACAACAATTCAGTACTGGGAAAACGCACGCTCGTAAACAATTTTTCAATAATATATATATATATATATATATATATATATATATATATATATATATATATATATATATATATATATATATATATATATATATATATATATATATATATATATATATATATATATATACTGAGATAAACGAATATCTAGAACCTAAAAAATGGTTAAAACATAGGAAATATACCAAATTATGAATTACTATAAAATTTATGATCACTCTATATCGTACCAACTATGGTAACAGTGCACTCATGCACGTATCGCTATAGATCGCATATAATACACGAAACGCCAACCGACTACGCATCTGATTGGTCAGTATCTAATTGCTTTATATCTAAGTTTAGTATATTCAGCATAATTGCAATAAACAAGTCGTAACAAAGTCTAAAACTATGTCATAAACTATGTTTATATTAAAAGATTAATGCTAAAGCATCGTCATAAAAACGGGCTTCGAGAACAACTCTCGTAGAAAAACTACAATGTAGGAATGAAGCTTATTTGAAATTTAGAAATTAGTCAACAATAGGTTAATATGTTAAGTGAATACAGCTTATGATTCAAAATGAAACCATATATATTATAAATTATAGAGTTTAAACGTACAGCTAAATAAATATAATAATAGCCATTCCTCTGATTGGTCAGATTATGTAACAACAAAAAGCTAGAAGTTAGTATCCAAGGAAGTTCAACTGTTTAATTTGGTAGCACATCCGTGGCTACGGATAATAATGCAAAAGGGTTCAGCTATAGCGTTCGAAGTACGAACAGCTCGCCAAGTTTCGATTATAATATTGTAGAAATTTAATAGTTATAAGTAAATTAAATTCAATAAAATAGTGCGACGTCAGTGGAATCTCAAAGGGAAACGTTTTAAAGTTAATTTTAACTACGGTATTAAGTGATTTTTGTCGAAAATACGACGTAACAAGTGTAGCTCTCCAGACAGCATTACTGATAATATAGACGAGTGTGGCAAGCAGACCAGGAAAAGGAGTATTAAATTACAAAAGCAGTGAGTGAAAAATCTGACGATTTTCAATTTGATAATATCCAAATCAAAATAAATCAACAACCGTATCACCGACTATAGCAGTATTACAGAATACCGCAGTTTCCTGTAAATAGCAGCAGGCGTGTTAAAGAAGTTAGCCGCATTCTAAAAGTCTAGCAATAAAACATATTTAATTTTAAGTAAACATTGTTCCAGAGGCTTAGTCCCATGTTATTAGAATAAGTTACGTAGGTTTTGGCGTAGGATAGTTTTGAGGTTTAAAAAATTTCATTTTTACTATTTTGCATTATAATTCAGATTACAATTTCTACTTACTCTTACACTATAACTTGCATATATATATATATATATATATATATATATATATATATATATATATATATATATATATATATATATATATATATATATATATATATATATATATATATATATTGTGAAAAGTAATCTTGGGTTTGTAGCATTTCATTACATAGAAATAAGCAACTAGACGAATAAGAAAGAAAACACACTTACCAGTACTATATCTGGACACACATACGGAAATGAATCACTATGCATATGAAAACGAACTACTTAGAAGTTGTACAAGTTCTTTCACCTTTCTTGAGGATCTTCAGAGCAGTATACGATTTATTTCATTGATCATTCATACTTGAATTTAAATTACCAATACACCAACACTTGCAGTGACGTTTTATGACATTAGTTTTTGACGGAACTCATTCTTAGAATACACAAACCTAGTCTACTATTTATATTTGTTCTATTTGAACATATTATATATAAAAGCATTAGGCATACAGTTATCCAGAAGATGTTAAACTTTAAAATGCATAAAATCTTGTTGAACCTATTGAAAAACAACTACTTTTTCCAACTATATGCGGGAAAATATTGAATTATATATACAATAGAGTTCTGAAGCATTCAAAGAGGGAGTGATACAGAAATTGCTTGCTTAGTCAAAACTAAAATCATTTGTTGGTTGTATGTATTAATTGTTTCTTCGAAAATTCTCGAAAAAAATCCAATTTTCACCCTGGATATATTTATTAGCTTTGAAATTCTTTGCTATTCATATTTATTTTGTGAAAAGTAATCTTGGGTTTGTAGCATTTCATTACATAGAAATAAGCAACTAGACGAATAAGAAAGAAAACACACTTACCAGTACTATATCTGGACACACATACGGAAATGAATCACTATGCATATGAAAACGAACTACTTAGAAGTTGTACAAGTTCTTTCACCTTTCTTGAGGATCTTCAGAGCAGTATACGATTTATTTCATTGATCATTCATACTTGAATTTAAATTACCAATACACCAACACTTGCAGTGACGTTTTATGACATTAGTTTTTGACGGAACTCATTCTTAGAATACACAAACCTAGTCTACTATTTATATTTGTTCTATTTGAACATATTATATATAAAAGCATTAGGCATACAGTTATCCAGAAGATGTTAAACTTTAAAATGCATAAAATCTTGTTGAACCTATTGAAAAACAACTACTTTTCTTTTTCTATGTAATGAAATGCTACAAACCCAAGATTACTTTTCACAAAATAAATATGAATAGCAAAGAATTTCAAAGCTAATAAATATATCCAGGGTGAAAATTGGATTTTTTTCGAAAATTTTCGAAGAAACAATTAATACATACAACCAACAAATGATTTTAGTTTTGACTAAGCAAGCAATTTCTGTATCACTCCCTCTTTGAATGCTTCAGAACTCTATTGTATATATAATTCAATATTTTCCCGCATATAGTTGGAAAAAGTAGTTGTTTTTCAATAGGTTCAACAAGATTTTATGCATTTTAAAGTTTAACATCTTCTGGATAACTGTATGCCTAATGCTTTTATGTATAATATGTTCAAATAGAACAAATATAAATAGTAGACTAGGTTTGTGTATTCTAAGAATGAGTTCCGTCAAAAACTAATGTCATAAAACGTCACTGCAAGTGTTGGTGTATTGGTAATTTAAATTCAAGTATGAATGATCAATGAAATAAATCGTATACTGCTCTGAAGATCCTCAAGAAAGGTGAAAGAACTTGTACAACTTCTAAGTAGTTCGTTTTCATATGCATAGTGATTCATTTCCGTATGTGTGTCCAGATATAGTACTGGTAAGTGTGTTTTCTTTCTTATTCGTCTAGTTGCTTATTTCTATGTAATGAAATGCTACAAACCCAAGATTACTTTTCACAAAATAAATATGAATAGCAAAGAATTTCAAAGCTAATATATATATATATATATATATATATATATATATATATATATATATATATATATATATATATATATATATATATATATATATATATATATATATATATATATATATATATATATATATATATAAATTTCGTACTTGTGCATTGCAACTGTTATAGTGACAATCATACTTCCATTTATATAAAAAAATTAAATTAGTCCTATACAACTTCTGCTTTATTATTCATATCTCAATATTTTTAGCACATAATTTAAAATCTATAATTAATAAATATTCTTAAATGTCAATCTCTTTGACAAAACAAAATAATAAGTATCAGACCCATTGACCATTTTAAAATAATTTCAAATTTCAAGTTAAAATATTATAAAATAAATAGAGGTTTAACTGACCCCCCCCCCCCCTCTTGTTGACCATAGAAGACTCGTGCTTATCAGTGAACCTTCTCCAACTAGAAATAAGTGTTCATATAACTGGCGCCCATGGGAAGGATACAATAGGGAAGAGACAAAGTAAGATCCTGGAATCTTATGAGGTGTTTCTTCGCTGTGTAATCACTGTACTTATCTCGATTATCAAATCCTTAAAACAGTACTTTAGAATTTTCACACATTGTATACATGACAATTGTCGCCCACCATTAAGGGCTTTTCACAAATTCGTATTCCACAAATATATATATATATATATATATATATATATATATATATATATATATATATATATATATATATATATATATATATATATATATATATATATATATATATATATATATATATATATATATATATACATACATACATATATATTATATATTTATAACCTTGGGTTATAAATATATATTAGAAATAATCTTTAGTTTAGGGTTAGTAGCAATAGATTATGAAGAGATATGAAGTGAAAACATTCATTTGAAACTATTTGTGCATTTGGATACATACAGAAACAAATCATTCAGAAGTTGTACAAGTTCTTTCGCCTTTAAACAAACAAAAAAAAACAAAAAGTTTTGTGTTCCTCAAAATTTGGTATTAATACCTACAACATTCATCAGTAATATGGAGCTAAAATCGTCGTATAACAAAATATTTGTTTATTTCTAATTTTCAATAAACTGCAGTAGTTAAAAAATATTACACTATATAGGTAGGTAAATATTTTGCATATATTATGCTTGCAAAACTCAACTCCGTCTACACAAAACTAATTTTTAACTTCTGTACCAAAAATAAGTATCAAATTAAATAACGATGATAATAGGGACGCTATTTCTAATACAAAATAACTGATAGAAAAGTTGTTCCTTCTCTACGATTTATGCTCGTAATAATCATTGTAGTTCATTGTAATCCTGACAAAGATATATCGTTTCTACTAAGTTGTGACCTATGTTCCAGATAATGGCCTGAAGTTACAATACAAGTAGAAGACATTAGTCGAATGAGCGAGACACCAATAATTCACTTTTTTGGCAGTTCATTTTGTTTGAGGGTGGATCCTCGTGTCTTCTCATGAAATTACAACCTCCCCGACGAGTGGTTTATATGCTAAGAAGTTTAGATAAACTCAATTTCTGCGGCATGAGGAGGCGGGAGGAGCCTAATGTTCCAACGCTGCTGATGCAGCTAGATACCGGCCGTGGTGGACACAGGCACACTAAAAACAATGTAGGGCAGATTTTTTAGCATTAAACGAGGGAAGGAGAGTAGTTAACTATTTTAAGACAAGAATGGAATGATATATAACAATCGGTTAGATATTAATGGCAGATATTAAACTGAACAGTAAACTGACATCATGGATTTTTATTTTGTATTGTTGGGTGGTAGTTGCGACGGTCGCTTCTATGACCGATTCAGATATGCAACGGGTAAGTGTGTCTTCCTTATTATTCATCTCTTTACTTATTTTTCTATGTCATGAATTGCTACAAAGATTTCTCTTTGCAAAACGAATATAAATAGCAAAGAACTTAAAAGCTAATAAATATCATTATTTCCAGGGTGAAAATGTTTTTTTTTCGAATTTTCGAAATAAATGATTTTAGTTTTGACTAAGCAATCAATTTCTGTATCACTCCCTCTTTAAATGCTTCAGAATTATATTTTATATGTAATTCAATATTTTCTAGCATATAGCTTGGAAAAGTAGATGTTTTAATAGATTCTACAAGATTTTATGGATTTTAAAGTTTAACATCTACTGGATAACTGTATCTTAATGCTTTTATATATAATATGTTTAAAGTAAAGAGCACAAATATAAATAGTAGAATAGGTTTGTGTTTTCTATGAATGTCAGTTTCGTCATAACTAATGTCATAAAATATCATTGAAAGTGTTGAGGTATTAATATTTTAAAATCAAGTATAAATGATCAATAAAACAAATGGTGGGATGGTAGCAATAAATGGCCCCTTGGGCCCTTTTTTGGGCGTTTTTCAAAAGCGCATTTGATTTATTGATTTATATTTTTTATTTTATATTTGACATAGGCAAAAATGACAGTTTGAATTAATTTTTAAGGTTACTAAACTCTTCGATTAGTATCATAGGGAAGAACAGTCAAGAAACCCTACGAACTTAGGCTATTTTATATTTTATTATTACTCTAATTTTAGTTATCTTAATATTATGTAGATATTATTTATAGTAGTTTATGTTATTTATAGTAGTTTTATAGTTATTTATGTAGATGTTATTTATGTAGATGATATATATAGTAAGAAGGTACGTATATATGTACGTATATAAGTTTATATATAGAGAGAATGTTTTTTGTTAATTTATTTAATATTTTTGTATTAACAAATTGTAGATTGTGTAAATATGTTCTGTATCTTTTTTGTTATTACATGCATTAGGATTTTTTTTAAATAAATTGGTTCCATAATTAGCCGTGTTTTATAATTTTATTCTTTATTGATAACGTTAGTATTTTCGTTAAATTGATGAAATGTTTCGTTAGAATGTTTTTTTATAACTGAATGTTTGTGACCTTTTAAACATTCTTTAAGAAGTTGCATTGTTTGGCCAATGTAGACTTCATCACGTTGTTTACATGGAATTTCGTATATACAGTGTGTAGATTTTTCAAGTGGAGTCTTTTAATGCTGTATAAGGGAATTTTAAGTTGTTTGTATTTTTGTATGCTGTGTGAATATCATATGTTTTTAAAATGTTTGATATATTTTCTGATAGTTATGATATATATGATAAGGTAATATAAGTTTTATGAGTATTAGTTTTATCGATTAGTGGTGGTTGAGAATTGTAGTATTTGTGAATTCTGTTTATGAAAATTTTGTTGATAGAGAAAAAGCATAGCTATTATTTATTCAAACATTTTTTGCTTTTTCCATTCATTGTTTTCTAAAAATGACAGACGTTAGTTTTATTGATCTGTCTACAATACCAATTATTACAGTCTTTTTTATGGTTGTAAGGGTTTTTTCAGATGAAATTGGTATATATCTACCAGACCATGTTGTTTCTCTTCCATTTTCTGTTTCCGTTTTATTATTAATAAGAGTTAAGTCTGAGAAATTTATCGTATTATTTTCTGGTTCGTTTTCAATTGTAAATTGTATTTTTGGATGGTAACTATTAAGTTTATTTAGAATCTATTTTTTATGTTCATTGGAAACGCTAGGTTGGAAACATTAGATGAGGTTCTTAGATATTTTGTAGTGGCCGAATGAGCGTTGCTCAAGGCCAAGATAGAATAAAAAAATATCCAGCTTAATACATAACTCGAGGCGGAAAATATGCTATTATAATGCAGTTGACGACGATGGTGGAAAATTTTATTCTCGGTGGCTAATATGTATTTACTTGTTTGGTACACAGAATCCTACTCGGTATGTGGAATTCTATAAATGGACATTTTCCAAAGTAGTTTATGTAATTCAAGTTATAGCTGAAAATATAAGATTTAATTGTTAAGTAATTAAAAAAAGAAGTGAATTTAAGTATGCCCTTTTATGATAAAATCACTATAATGCGGAAGGAAATGATATATTTGAAAATTAATAATACTTGCATAATATTTCCCTAAATTATTATGCAAGTAATTATTATTAGTAATATTTCGATAACAATGCTAGCATCATCTGGATATGAATAAATCTTCTAATAATTCAACATGAAAACTGTATGCGTTTTTTTGTTGCAAAAGTTTAAATCCTAAAAACAATTTTGATTAGTTTTATTTTTAACTAATTTATTTGATCCCCGAGGTCACGATTTTTTTGCTGTATAAACGATTTTAATTTCAATATTTAAGATGTAAAATACATTTGTAATTATAATGTACAATGTAGATACGTTTTGTTATTTTGAAGCGGTAAAAACGCGGATCACAAACAATTCGCTATTTATTGGTAAAACATGGAAATTTAATTACGGGTATACTAAAACCGGTATGAAAGTGAGCAATTTTATTTTATATGGACATTTGAACTTGCTTTGTACAATTTGTATTGTAAAATATTGAAATATGGGAATTTCACGTATCACCAATTCTCATATAACGAAAATATATGATAATTAAAATCGCATGAAATGAAATGGCATACATTTTCCATCTTTAAATATAACATATTTCACTGAAAATGTATTCTGACGTTCAAATAATAAAAAGTTAACCATTTCAGAAGGTAAAGCACAAAAGTTTAACTGTAAAATGCTGCGCCAAGATTGAAATGCCAATCATCTGACGAACTCTTACATTCCTTAGAATTTCACAGCAAGTAAAATCAGAATTTAAAATGATGCGGTAGATGGTTGCACCCTGATCCACCCTCCTTGTCACTGGTTGTGAATTAGACTCTATGACGCGAGATTAATCTCTTAGATTCGCATTTAACAAGAGTCATCAATATGTAATTACAAAAGACCTCAGATCACTGATGTTGGAAATAGTAAAATATGATGAATGACATGACATATAAAATTTTTTGCATTTAAGACTGGTAACAACATTTTATATAGTATGCCTTTTTCATTGAATGAAATGCAGTGTATCATGCTAATAGTACCTAAACTATACACTCCCCAGCAAAAACATCGCCACTCTATTTTTTCTTAAATTTGGTTCCTTATTACTTTTATCACCCACCCATAAAACAACACACACAAAAATCGCAAATGTGGCATATGGTGCCAATGTGGCATGATCGTGAAAAGTTTAGCAAACGCTATACGGAAAGCTAACCTACTTTCTTTTTAATACGCAACGTGGTGTAAAAGTTCGCGAATATGAGAGAAAACAAGAAAACGAAATTACACAAAAATAATTGGCTATCAACAGAAATGCGAAAGAAAATGATTACAGTAACTGCTAGTCATTAGTCATATACAAGATGATCCAAATTAAGGCAATGATATTACAAACAAATTCTGTTATTCCTAGAGGTACTAGTAATGACACTACTCTAAGCTATTTTTAACGTTGATCTAACGATAAAAAAATAAAAAGCATTTGATTATCGCGTTCGTATGCGTATCGAGTTCATGAACAATATATTTTTTTCAAAGGAAGTCTCCATTTCTATATTTTTTTAAATAATTATTGAGCTTTAGAACAAAAAAGGTTATAATTATTTTTCTTACAGTGAAAAATAACGATCTTATGAAGCTAGTAAGGAAAACTATCAATAATATTCCGTGAAGATGAAGTTGGCCGTGGAAACATCTGGCCACCAAATATAACATACCCGGATCATCCGATTTGAGTGACAATAAGCAACAAATCAATAAGCAAATGTGCCAATTGTGCGAATAAAGAAAATGGTGTTCACTCATTCCAAAAAATGTGGTGTTGTTAAAATCCTATTTTCTAGGCGAAAACTGCTGTTTGGGAGCCAAAGGGCTCTGCAAAAACACATCAACATCGCATCCAATCCCTAAAAAGTCTTATTTCTATTATACAAATTTAGATTGTTCCAGTTATAGCCTGATCAAATGATATTCAACAGTGCCTGTCTCGTGACATGGGTCCGGTAGAATGTTTCTCACCGGAATTATATATTTTTTTGGGATGCCGAATAGGAATATGAAGTTTGCTGCCTCGTAGCAGGACCGGCTTAGGTCAAATAACGCACAAAAAAAACCACAAAATTTTTGGAGATTTTCAGGTTTTCCGATCATATGCTACACGACGCATTGTATAAAAATATCATTGTATTCAAAGTTGAAGAGGATTAAATTTTGCATCGAATGACCTCTCTAACATCCGATTTATATATGATCGCCATCGTCAGTCGAAATAAGGCCAACTTATTTCGACTTTTTTACCAACTTTTGTGAAAACTGCAATATAGGTACTTTTTTTAGGCCCACTTTTTGATAAAAGAACTCGGTAAGTAAATAAATATATTGCTTACTGTTAAATAATTTAGCTGATAAAAATGTTTAGATAATATATTAAATAATAATATTATTTAGGCAAGACTAATTATTTTAAAACAAACAGAAAAATATATATTTTGTGAGATATATACTCATCGAACGAAACAGAAACCTTTATATAGACCAAAATCCAAACCCAAAATATAATCGATATCCTAGATATATTGAATAAAAATATATATATCCAGCATTTTTTAATTTAGAATTAAATATGAATTCTTAAGTTAATATTTAAATTATTCACAATTTTATTTAATTAAAGTTAATTTTTATTATAGTCTATCTAAGCTATTTTTTAGAAATATTTATAAGTATTTTAAAACTTTTAGACTAATTGTAAGTGTCTGATACTCATAATGTATCGCAGATAAAAATTTAAATAAAATATGTTCTTAGGAATTAATTATATAACTATGTCTGTTAACTATACATATAACCATGTATTTTGTGGGATAATAATAATAATAATGTTGCTTTTGGATTTGTTAGGTAATTATGAAACAAACGTTTCCTTAATAAACGTCTACAATTTTGCATATTTAGTATAAATAAGACGGTAACCTCTTATATTAATAAAAAAAAACCGATTGTACAGTTTCCTCTGATCTATTTTACTTTTATGCATGAGTATAAGTAAATACCTTCTATATAACATTCCTGATAAAAATGAAGTGTATACAAAACAATAAACATATCAATCTTCCTAGATCCCCAAGAAAATAACTCGTAACCTTGTAATCAATTTAAGCTTGACCACTTGAGCCATAAAGCTTCGTAATGGTAGCATGTCACTGTTATTTGCTATAAAACTTGCCAAACTCAACAGAAGGGCCATATCACGCTTGTGTAGTGTTTGCCCACTGACCACTTATACAGTAGGTTTTACTTACAGTATACTTACAAGTCACAGAGCTGATTTTTTATACAAATACAGTCAATATAGCGTTTTATAAAATTATTTATTACGCCAGTAAACTACATTCCTTTAATTGCATTTTTCTATCTCATTAACAGGAAATGAATTTTAATTTTTTTTATGGTGAATATACTTAACATTTAATATAAATATAAAATCACTTTATTTTTATTATAATACGTACTAGTTCTGTCCAAAATAAACCATACATTAGGAGAAAATTAATAAATTAATTTAATTAATTAATTAATTTAATTAGCTTTGCCCTGTTAAATTAAACAACATAAAACATTTTCTCCAAACTTGAAAATAATATACTTAATTATAAATATAAATTCAATTATTGAACAATATTTTGTTGCGCACAGGCAAATTTGTTAATAACAATTTTTTTCCATTTTTCAAGAAACAAATCTTTGGTGTACCTACTAATACTATATTTTAGAGTATTCTCTTCATGGTCCTTGATCTTCATCGCCATTTCCTAAATTATTCTGAATCTCTTGATTGCAATTATGGATTACCTAAATCAGTAAGTCACATTTAAATAGAAAATAGGTATGGCATTAAATTAATACCATAGGTATCTATTAATACTATTAATATTATTAACTTCACTTGAAGACATGAAATAACGTATGCTAGTAATATAAAGTTAGGTTATGCGGTTATTTTTAGCGGGAAATTCGAATGAAGTCAATTAAATTACAATCATAAATGTCCGGAAAGCGCCCGTAAATGTCTGGCAGAAATTTTACCCACTCTTAGAATTACTTGTCAATATCAAGTTACATATTGTATTCTTGTTTATCTAGGTAAATCTAAAGGCAAATCTCGCGACCAGCTTTTATATCATATAAATTGTGTAATGTAATAAATTGATGGGTTTAATTTGATTTAAAGTTTATTTTCTTCTTTTTCAAGCATTTAAATAAAATATTGTTGTTAAAATGATTTTTACAATTAATTTATTTTTAATTTTTTAGTTATCGCGCTGGACATATTTCTAAGTGTTCATTTCTTTTAATTCGTCATTGTATCACGGTCGTTTGTCTGTTAATTTAGTACAGTCTATTTCTTCAATAAGAAGATCTTCTAGTGATTTGAGTCTACTTGAGGCCACGTATGTATAGCCAGTAGCGAAGATGGCGCATGGCCTACAATACTACCCTACATTTTGTGTACTGTGGAAGCCCAGCATAATAAAATTGGCAACATATTTTTGTGCCTAACGAAATGAAGTTCCGGGTTTGATTTTTGAGCTTTCCTTCTCCCAGGCAGGTTGCAAACCAATAAATCAATCAAACTGTTTATAAGAGAAATATTGACAGCTCCTTACGCCGATAGGCGTATCATCGGAGAGGTTGCAAACCAATGCTATTGACGCCAATCTCGCCAAATTACACAAGTCATAGTATGAAGCCAATAAAGGCGTACTTTTACAATTTAATTGCAAGATTTAACCCGAACAATTCAACCCCAAAATCGTAATCAGGGACTTCAAAAACCCCGGGATAATAAAATTTCAGATGGATTGAAGTTTTTGATTGCCATCTACAATTTTTTTATCACCAGCAGTTGACCATTGTCGGTCCCTACAACATTTGTTCGAGCAACTCCAAATTCTCCATGCCCTTTGCCTTTTTAAAATTGGTATAGCGGCCATCTTGTTTTCCGCCATTTTGAATTTCTTCTCCCTGAGACTCTTTCATTTGATGTCCATGTCATGGGGGTGCATAAAAAGGCATAGTCCACCATTGTTGGGAGTCCTCCATATTGGATTTATAGTGACGTCTTTTTATTTTCTTATTATCCTCAACAAACTCTTTCATTTGATATCCATAGTGCATAATAAATAACTAGCCCGCCATATTGGCTATAGAATGACGTCATTTTATGAATTTGTCATTTAATGGACACAGTCCGGGCTGCCTATCTCCACATATTAGACTTACAAAAAATATGTTTATACAAAAAATGTGAAGAATTTTCTCTTCTTCGACATTTTTGTCCTTGATCAACCTAAGCACAGTTGTTTCCAAAAAAACTAATTTTTTTGTACCTTTTATACAAGATGGCGGCTCAAGCAGATGCAGTTTTGAAAAAAAAACCCAATATTCTACGTTTTATAGATAACTCTGTAAATTTTATGGATATTAATTTTAAAGATATTCATATATGTAATTTAGTAGCAAATTTTATATTAGCTTTAATTTTGTATATATTGTTTTAACACTGACCTATAGTTTTCAAAATTTTAACAAAAAACCAAAAAGTGACTGGTTTTCCGTCACTGCCGCTAGAGCTCGCCTCTAATTTATGAATAGTTTTGGTTTATTCTTCACTAGGCATATACAAATTAATATGCGAATCTTCAAAACACCTGGAATTTATCGACGGTGAAACCCATAGTTTACTGAACTATAATAGTTCTAAGTTGAAGTGTTTATTTCAAGTTTTAAATTGAAATTCCTCGGAGTACATAATGATAATATTCTGGATTTTCTTTGATATTGATTTACATTGATATTGATTTTTCATATTATTAGTGCCATTCATAGCTTCACATATGAAAATTATGTGCATAATTATAGACCCAGTACCTACAGTAAATATCATTATGGTATTTCTGATAACCAAACAAATGCCTTGAAATGTTCAACCACTTCATGTTATATTAATAATCGTTTGTCAATGCCAATATGTTTTATGAATGGAATATCCGCAGTTAGTGCTCTCTCCGGTATCACGCAAATTGTAGCAAATTCAATTAAAATTGGGTTTCAGACTGATTAATGACCTTCATCTGCGTCATTTATACCACCATTTCTAAATATATCGACACAGTGAATGCGACAAATAATTTAATAATCTCTTTTCTAAAATCTTATAAAATCCGGAATATCACAAGGATCCAATTTGGGCTTGTGGCATTTTAACACATTGCAATTATTATTTTTTTGAATCTGTAAAATTTGAAATCAATTATCTTTGGCAACCAAGGTTGCTTGAAACAATCTTGTTTGTGAAATATGAAATCCGAACAGGTATAAATTTAACATTTAAGCTGTTAGCTATTGCGTTTATCAGGTCGTGATATGATAATATATATTAATGATCTGATAACCCCCTCATACAATGTAAAGGAAAATGTTACGGAACTTTCATATGTTCATTACAGAGTACGTGTCATTTATTAGATATAATTATAGAAGAATTGAATTTTCAAACTCAATGGAAATTATTCGAATAGGATATATTTGCCTTAGGAAGTATGAAATTAAGGCGATACATTATGCGTCCAACAAGATATTTGTCTTTGTAAATTATTAAACAATATAGTATACTGTTCAAAGTTTGTAACAATGTTGATTTTCACTTTGTGGGAACATATACACCTGCAAATATATTCAACATTCTATTTACATATTATACTCAGAGCTAATAGAGGAACGTTTTAATTACTGCACCAAATATGTACTGCATGTGACGAACATGTAATGAACCATATATATATATATATATATATATATATATATATATATATATATATATATATATATATATATATATATATATATATATATATATATATATATATATATATATATATATATATATATATATATATATATATATGTATATATATATATATATATATATATATATATATATATATATATATATATATATATATATATATATATATATATATATATATATATATATATATATATATATATATATATATATATATATATATATATATATATATATATATATATATATATATATATATATATATATATATATATATATATATATATATATATATATTAGCTTTGAGGTTCTTTGCTATTCATATTTGTATTGTGAAATGTAATCTTGGGTTTGTAGATTTTCATTACATTTCATTACACAGAGAAATAGACACAGAAGAAATAGACGAATAATAGGGAAGATACACTTACCAGTCTTATATCTGGACATACACATGAAAACGAACCACTTAGAAGTTCTTTCACCTTCATTGAGGATCTTCAGAGTGGTGTACGACTTGTTTCATTGATCATTTATATATATATATATATATATATATATATATATATATATATATATATATATATATATATATATATATATATATATATATATATATATATATATATATATATATATATATATATATATATATATATATATATATATATATATATATATATATATATATATATATATATATATATATATATATATACATTATAATGTGTTAATGTGTGTATATTACAATATATTATTCTACTATCTATCTAGTCTCTCAAAACTCTTTGAACTCTCCTTTAAAGATCAACTTTCAACATATCTGTACAAATATGATCTGCTTTCCCCCTACCAGCATGGTTTTTCTCTGAATAAAAGCACGGAAACTGCTCTCTGCGATTTCCACCATAAAATTGTAAACGCAACAGACAATAAACAATATGTTCTCGGGTTTTCTCTCGTGCTTGTGACGTGGTGACTATCATCCACTATTACCAGCGAAGTTATGTAGATACGGGATTAGAGGTACACCTCTAGATTTTTTTAACATCCTATTTAGAAAATAGGACCCAGGTTGTTTAACTTAATAATAAAGCCAGCAGTGATAGCCGTGACATTGAATAAGGGGTTCCGCAGGATTCCATTCTGGGACCTTTACTCTTTAATATATATGCAAATAACATAATCTCCTATCTAAACAACATACCTAATATCTTTACTACATGCTATGAGGATGACACTAATATTCTAGTAGATCTGATATTAATTTAAATAAATTTCTGAATACAGGCTGAATATGTATACAGGAATGTAATTAACTGGGCAGAAAAACTGCATCAATTATTTCCATCTACAAGATCAAAAATTGTGACCTTCACTATTGACAACACTGAAATTATATCCTGTGACTCGGTAAAAATGCTAGGTATTACTTTTCATAAACACTTAAAGTGGGGACATCATGTTAATAATGTATGTAATAAACTGTACAGCAATTGTTATGCACTACACTACATGGCTAAACACTGTAGTCTCACATTTCCATTCACATTTAAGTTATGGTATTATATCCTGGGGAAACAGTACACATATGGGAATAGTATTTGTATTGGAGGTTTGTACTCCCCTGAAAGCTGCCGAGAAGGATTTAAAGATCTTCGGATATTAACTGTGTCTAGCACATACATATTAGAGGTATGCTCATATGTATACAAGAATAAAAACAAATTTCTTACCACATCGGACAATGTATAACCATGAAACTAGATTTAAAGTAAGACTCCAGCCTGAAGCACATCACTCTACTATGTATACAAATAGTTTTTATTATTCATGTTTACATTTTTTTGTGCTTTTGTCAGCCCCCCCTGGCCTGCGACTACTCCAGAGAGTCCCGAGAGCCTCGTTACTCAACGACCACTCCTCACGTCCATGGGGTAAGCGGTCATTGCTGCCGCAACTCATGTGTTCTGAGTAGACGCAACGAGCCAAGTATGGCGACCTTCTGCATTTTCCCAGCTATTACTTCTGCCGATTGACGGCATGCCGGGATGGTTCCCAATTGTGGGAGCAGTGATTGTCGCATACCTCCGAGAGAGCCAATGATAAGAACCAGTATTTTAACAGAATAACCCGGGTACAGCCTGCGGAGCTCGGAGAGTAAATCTCGATATTTTGTCCGTTTCTCCCTCTCTTTCAAGTCTATATTCTTTTCGGCCGGAGTCGAAAACTCTATAAATAACATTGTCTTGACTTGGTGGTCGAGGAGGACTATGTCAGGCATATTGGATTATTGGCTTATTGCTTGCCTGACCGTGGGGAATGAATAGTTCCAGTATAACCGGAATCTCTCATCCCCACAACAGACTCAATATCCCCCTGAGCATAGGGCAACCTCGGTATCGCATGTTGTCCGAATTCCGCGTTACGTCGATGGATATAGGCAGAGACCACATATGCTGGACAAGCTAACAGCCAATGCATAATGATCTCTAGGCCCTGACGATATACTCTGTGAAAAATATGCAACAAAGAATACAAGATGATATGGCTGGAATTTCAAGAGCAGAAATCGAGTGCTAAGCACATAGCGAAGTTTGAATTCCTCGGTTAAAAATAATGGTAAGCATTTCGAATAAAATGATTATTTCGTTACATAGTATCAATATTGTAGTGGTGATCTATGGAGATCACAGGGTAGTGGGTAAACCACCAATGATAGAAACACAGTTAGGAACACTCGACATCAGTTTATTCACACATAGCAACAACGATTGATTCTCAGTAGCTAACTGATACAAAGTATAAAGCTAAATTAATTAAAGCGATTAGGTGACCTTATTACAATTATTTATAATTCGGCCAGGTTATTACAACCCGTGTACGTAACCTAGTTTCATATCATAATAGTTTAATAAGCAGGCATTGGCCTAGGAATTCCTCATGTCAGCAATTTAGTAGTTTTATTGTTAGTTACTTGACATGAGGGCATGGCACTACAATATCTTAATATCGATATCTATCATTTATGATTATTTTTGTTGATATTATTTCAAGATTGTTATTCACTCACTCAATTATGTGGGGATTAAATGTCTTCATTAATTCTATATACGAGTAGTCCAGCAGTTTATTATAGGTAAGAAAAGTGGTTGTTCAGATTCTTCAAGATTACGCAACTTTTAATCGTTTTATAGGTAAATATGTGCCCGGTGATTTATATCAATACGTTCAAATATAAGTATAAATAGTAAACTAGGTAGTTATGTTATGAATGTGTCTTGTTTGTCACGACTAATGTAATGTGGAAATGTCATTGTGCAACGTCTTAATATCAATGGGAAATTAAAATTGGCTTTAAGTAGATAAATCGTACATCATTATCTTATCACTAACTCTGTATTCTATATTTTTGTCATTACCAGCATTAGGATTTCTTTTTTTTTTCAATATAAATCAATTCAATGGTATTTATCAGTCTTGTTTTAGTATTTTGTTCTTTATTTAGAACTTAACTTAACGATTTAGAACATTAGTTTATAATTTTCGTATATAAATTTACCACTTATTTGTTAGAAAGTTTTTTAGCGAAATATTCGTGTTGTTTGAATCGTTTTTCAAGAAATTGTTTTGTGTGACCTATTCGTTTGACGTTTTAATCGTTCTTCAAGAAATTGTATTGTGTTGTATTTTGTGCAGAATAATTTGAAAATGTTTTTATTTGTATATGCTGTGTGAATACCGCAGAAGTTTTTAAAATGTTGGAAATATTTTCTGAGAGTTGTAGGATACATATATGAATATGGGATATTTGGGAATTGAATGTATGTGATATAGCTTAATATATGATTTAGTACTAGAAGATTTAGAGAAAACTATCAGTCCAACATTAAATTATAAAATGCCACTTTTCCAATGATAGGTAGATGATTGTATAACTGTATTTCCAATTGAATATAATAATTCAAGTAAAAGTAAATTCAATAGTTTTCATGAAAAAATACATTCTACGATTAAAACGAATGAAACGATAATATAAATATTTTAAGTTAAACGGCTAAGCTAAGATACAAATAATAAAACTAAAATATTAACAAAAGCAACAGAAATAAGATATAAAATACTTCTTACGTTTATATCAGAAGATAATTGAAATACTGCAGTGAAGTAAATTCAGCAATAAAATTGCTTGAATAGAAATGAAAATCCGTGGGGATCGTATATATTCGAGTCATGCAAATATGTAGGGCCCTCTCCGTTTAAAATTCACCTGGGGTATTAAAGGATAAGTGACATCTCGCATACAAATTGCGTTGCATATAGGTTTAATGACGGAAATGCACATATTCCCTATCTCCTGATTCTAATTTAAAACCTGCTAAGTATTTCAAAAATTTCTATTAGGAAAGTAGTAAGTATTAATATTTTAAAAAAATATTTCAAAAATTATTATAAAAATATTTCAAGGATTGTCGTACGACTTTACGTAATGAAAGAAAGTACGTAATTACAGAAAAACCCTGAACTTGTTGCGTACAACAATAAATTCACCCATCATACAACAAGAAATTCTATGTGGTATAACATATCCACCCTCTTTTTGGGTTGTTTAATTACACTGAACCTCGCCCAGCTGGTAAATATATGTAAATAGACATTTTATTACTACTATCACATATAATTTGTAGAATGCTCATGATTATTGCTATATTGCCATATATTTCACAAAAAAAGAGTATACTATATATATATATATATATATATATATATATATATATATATATATATATATATATATATATATATATATATATATATATATATATATATATATATATATATATATATATATATATATATATATATATATATATATATATATATATATATATATATCAGCTCAGCAGTTTAGATCCATATTACTATCCCTGTTTACCCGAAGTGGAGTTTTGTTCCATGCATTCCACGCGCTTTACGTCAAATACATCCTTCTCTCCCTTTGGCTGATTTTAAAAGCAAGGAGAGATATGGCTCGCAGACTGGATCTATATGGTGGGAATTATTATGGACATGAATATGTATGAGGCATTATCATTAATTTCCTTACTAATATACACTGCCGGAAATAGGTGTAACTAATGCTTTTGGAATTTCACACCTATATTATAGAATCAAAACTGCTTTAATTTCACACATAACCATATTTTTGACCTAGGTAAAATTACCCTCATCGTTAGAATAATTTCCATTCGTTCACAGCTTTTTAGTAATATCTAAAAACGTTTAATAGATAAAAAAATTAAATATTTGTATATCGAACTCTCAAATGTTAAATCTAGACCTGACATTTGTCAAATATTGAAAATTTGTCTGTTGCCATAGGGATAAATGAAGTTTATAAAACGACCTGACAGCAGGCGGTCCAAAATTTAAGATTAGACACATCAGTTTATTTCTACATTATAACCTACAATTAATTAAAACCCAGTTTTATTCTAACTGACAGCTACAGGATATTTGAGGTTAGAAATACATGTGAACTGTGAAAGGACTCCAAAGTCTCAGCTATAAATAATAACATAGCTATAATAATTGTTGAAGCTTTATTATAAGAACTGCAACGAGTTAATATGTGAATTCGCGAGTGCATCGTATGATAATAAAGTCATGTGCGTACCTACCAAACCACGATATCCAGCCTGTATCGAGCATAGAAGGACGCACAGCTGTTTCCAAAACTTTGCGGTGTTATGTTGTTATGTTGGCATACTACCAAACGCGAGCTGTGGCTAAACTAGACGCCGCCTGTGGAATGAGGCTGCCAAAACGATACCCCTTTTACAGGCATGTGCAGATGGTATTCTGCCTCGTCTTGTCTTTCATAAACCTTACACCATAAAAACTACTAGTGAAGATGAGACCGCTGTTGAAGGTGTAAACTATGTTTTCACAGACCGATCAAAGAAGAAGAAGGGATGGGGCTGTGGTATATATTCCAGATACCTGCGACACTGATGCAACTGGACTATGGATTAAAAAAGTGTAGTAAAACAAAACTCGCAGGTATAACCATAGCCGCAGAAGAGATTGATCGCAGAGAAATAACGAGCAAGATAATCAGAATCTGCACAGATAGTAGACAATCACTACTGGCCCTGAAAAATTATAAAATAACTGAAGGGTCAACATAGGAATGTCACCAAGCACTTATGAGAGCCTGCCAGATGAATAACATCTGCCTATATTGGGTTGGCTGACAAACTGGCCAAGAAGGCAGCCAGCCTGAAAATCTTTGGGCCTGGTTCTTCAAGGACAGCTACCAATTGCAGAAACTCTAAATAATAAATGAAAATACCCATAAGTACCCAATAAGAATTTAAGACGTTATGGAATGAAACAAGTAGCTGTCAGCTGGCCAGAAATGTCCTGACATATCCCAGTAAAGAGACTTATCTTAAGAGAATTATCTGGCAATGCCTAGAGGAAACTTACGAGGGGGACCTCTGCGGCCTATGTGCCGTAGATCTTTGATTAGCACTCCGAACAAATTACAGATACAGATGTTATCCAACCATACACAATAAGGTACCACCAATCATCCAATTCATAAACGGTAAGCATAAACTGTTTTATTTAAAGTTGAAGCGGCATAACAAGTTGCTGTTACGGCCATATTTGTTATTAAATTAAATCTTCTGCGCAGTTCAGTACAGTCTTTCTTGGCACGATATATTTGCTTTGCCTACAGTGCCAAAATTGTTATACAATAAATTTAATCACTCGGTCACATATTGGCAGAAGCCAAACTTCTTTTTAAATAAAATCCCGGAAGGAGATAATTTCTTCTAAATGAGGCGCCCAACATTCAGATATACACATACATGATATCTTATGAACTTTATTAAATATTTCCTATAAAACCATATTTATAACACTGGTTTGTTCACTGTTCATGTTAGTATTAATAATACAATTTCCCATTATATGCAACACATTTGTCTCTATTATACATACAAATACTTTTATTTCATTGATAAGCATAACTTAGCTGTATTCCCGGAGAACCTGTTTAGACCCAAGACGAGCAACACCCGGTAAATCTTTAATGAGAGCAATTAAGGTAGAGTTTGGTGATATTACGTGTGTATATGTATGACTATAATCAATACTTAATATTTTATAATCTCCTCTGCGTTGCCACACGACCCCGTTGTTAATAATTTCACCTCATCTAGCTCCAGTTGGATTTGGTCGGTATTTCTGATTTCTACGAAACGAACGATAAGTTAATACTGACCTAATTGTATAACTCAGAGGAGCCCTTACCATTTTATTTATTTGTAGGTGTTGAGATTGTAGGTTGTCTCACATTTGGTAATAGATTGATTCTGGATGTAATTTAAGTCAAGAATATCATAACGCACACTATAATTACTGGTTATATTAAATAATAAATAAATTAAAGGGGCTTATTATTCAAGACGCAATTAATGATAGCCATCATTAATGCAGGGGGAGGTTTACGTCACTAGCTGAAGGCATTAGGCGCAAACTGCAAAGTTAATAACGGCAATTAATTGCACGCTGAATACTATGTTCTCTTCACGACCATTTTTTTTATCTTGAACGGGTAATTTTTTAGTCCTGAATGAGCTATTGGGAAAAATGTCACATACCATAATTTCTATTTTAAAACCTCAAAGTCGGCGGTCATATAGCATTGCTTTTTGTTCCCAGTACAAATACGCGTGTACGTTGTCATGGCAACATAAATAATGAATATCAGCTAAATCAGCTTCCATTATTCATAACTATTGTATAATGGCTCCATTATACAACACTTTTCAAATATATTATTAAGTTATTATCAAATTCACTTTGTGTGATAAATAATATCACATAAAGTGAATTGGCTAAGATTTTTTAGACATTTTGTGCTTCTCCAAAATAAATTATTGATCTCGTTGACCATGCCAATATTATTGTATTTTAAATTACGATAAGTTAATATAAGTATAGCGTATAGTTCAATATAAAGAGAACAAGAACAGGCTAATTTTGGAGCCATGTATTGGTGAGACAGATTACATTACGATAGTCATGGAAATATCGTAAGTATAAAGTTCGGTAGGTTAGCAATCTTGACAGCTCCAATATCCGTTGATATGTTTTGTTTATTTGAGGAATTTGCTGCTACCGCAGGTTTCCATAACTTTCTCTCCGGATCACCCTATTATGAGTCGTCCTTTTCACGGTTCCTTTTTGCGGTTGTCTTACCCAATCATTTCACATTAACAATTTAAGAGGCGCGTTCATATATTTATGGTTATTCCTTTTTCGTGTGCGTGAATTCGAATAATCAATTCAGTATAAGAGTTCAGACATATTTTTTCATGCTATTGTCGCATCGCATTTTTATCAGATTTTAGAATATTTTAATCAGATTATAATAATAGTCAAGACGTATTATAAAAATATTTTTTTCTCATTTGTACATTTCCAGCCAAAATGTTAAAATAAGTATTTTAAGTACTTTGAGGATTTGGATTCCAGGCTGTTGCAATTTTAGTAATTCGAGAAACGCAATTTCCACACCTAATCTTTATCGCATATTGTGAATGGCATCTATTGGGACCGTGTAGCTGCTGGGTGGGGATGAGGTAAACGATCGTCGCAAACTTTTGAATGGTAACGTCTTATACGTGTATTATTATTGAAACATAAGCTACCATGTTTCAATACTCAAATGTTGTATTATTAGTTGTAAAAATACATAAAAAATAACCAGTATCAATTATATTGTTTACCAAGATATCAGCATAAGGTGATTCAAAGATAAAAGTGGATTTAGATCGTGAAAAAGCAAAAAAAATTCAACACAACTTACGTGTGCTATAATGGAGGATCGTGGGGATGGATTCTTTTTCTGGGAGAAACTAACAAAATATATACAACTGATAAAAATTACATGATTTTAAATATAACTTTCACTATAACCGTATAAATGTGCCGCATATTGCTTTCTTGGCAGAAGCATTGACATTTGAGTAATTATTAATTTTAATTAATATATATCAGCCAACTACAATATAATTAAATGCCGTGATTATAATTATAATATATTATAACATATAATGCCATTGTGCTATTACCCGTATAAAATGTAGGGATATATATTCCATATACTGCCTATATATAATTAAATTTACAAATTAAAAAATAAATTTGAATTACTTCAAAATGAGCCTCGCGAATATGACACTCTACAGTGACAATGACAATATGTACTGAGAGTCGTGCATTCGATTCCTGCCCAGTACAACATGTTTAATACATAATAATAAACTTAGTACGTGATACTTACTGATTTTTTCAATTTGCTAAATATAGAAGTTATTGTCATAATTAAACATCTAATAAAAATTATTCACCGTGTAGTTATTAAAATGATGTGGCAGATGATTTTTACGTTGATATCATACTTGTTAATATATATTTATGTATGGGGCATCTACTGGCAAAAAGGCCTCCTTATTGCCTGGGGAACTCTTAAGTTCTGAGTATCTCCATGATAGAATGGCATTAACTGGAGCCTGTAACAACGTTAGGGGTTCGGATCCCTTCCTCTGCATAGGTTGTGACCACGAAAATTCAGGGGTTGGAGCCTTTCTGTATAGGGTAGCAAGAAGAGCAGCCGATGAACTTGGATTCGTTTTAGACTTCGAGAGGGAGACCGGCATTCGATCACCGAGCTGGAACCGCTCGCCTAAAGCCCACGTTAAAGCTGCAGTACGAAGAACATTAAAGCTGCAGAACACCATTTATCATTTAATTGATCTTGCACATAGCGAATAGATAGTGGTTTAACATATTACATATTTCTACAGGTTTCTACATATTAAATCGCGCATCACTCTAAAGATTCTTGTCAATTTATTTAACCAATAATACAGTTATATAACATACAATCTTAGAACATAATTAAGCCAGAAATTCTCAATCTCATTTACCATTCATTGTGTGCTGAGTTATTATTGTAAAATTTTCGTTCCAGCAAGTCTTAAGATGATAAATAGAAATGCTGTTACAGTAACAAAAATGGCTTTTTAACATGTACTGTACAGGGTGTTTCTAAATTGAAGGGAAATATTTTACGGGGTGATTTTAAATGGAACTTTTTAACGCGTCGACATTTTTTTATTTTACAATGATATGCAAAGATGGCTACAATCTGCAACTTTTTTGTCTCTGGAGTTTTCTTCGCGAAATCGATTGTTTGCTCATAAAAAAATTAAATTATACTCACATTGCCTTTCAAATACCTTCACCGAGGGATTATTATTCGAGGAAATAGTCGAAGTAGAAGTAAGCTGTTGTCAAAGAAAGTCATTATGAGAAGTATTGTGACTGTTTTTGTTTTCTATAATCTATAGTTACTATAATGGACTTTATTAAAATAATGACAATTTTGTGTAGTTGAATAAAACTATAAATTACAAAATACCACAATAACATATTAAATAAATTACTACTATTTCAACAAAAAACAGGAACAAACTAATAAAAATGGTTACAAAATATCAATTACAAAAATCACAATAAATGTTGAAAATGGCCCCCCTCTACAAAAACACACGACTCTACTCTTCGTCTCATTGTATTCCGTATTCCTCGAAATAATCCGGGTGTATTTCTAATAGTTTCGCATGATGCTACAATGCGATCTCCTAAATTCTCTATATTTTCAACGGGAGTTGAATAAACCAACCTTTTAAGAACCCCCAAATGTAAAAATCTACAAGGGATTTAATTCTGAACAGGGACATCATCAAGAAGTCGGGGCAACTCTTCTTCAAGGATATGGCAGTATGCGTCTCCTTTTAATCTCATTGGATTAATATATGGGCCAATTTAATAATTATCAATGACACCAAGCCACACATTTAATGAAAACTTTTATTGAAATGTAGCTTCAAAAATTTTATGTGGTTTCTCGTCAGCCTATATGTGATTGTCATGGAAATGTCTAATTTATTTGAAAAGAAATTTGAATTATCCATTGACAAAAAATTAGACGAGTGTCTCAAGCGCTCTTATCTTGTACTCGTTGGTTATGGTACGGATGCAACTGCTGTTATTTTAAAATTCTAAATACCGTGGAATAAATAGATTATATTTAATATATCGGCAATTTTTCCTGTACTTGTTTTAGGAAATTCTTCTATTAAATTAAGAACAGCCTCCTCTAGCGGTACGGTTCTTACTTCTCGAGCACGTCCGCAATCGATAGTTCCTCTAAAAAATTTACCATTTTCTCGTAGACGTAGATGAATACGTGTGAATATGCCAGGATGAGGTAATGTCGTTCTTGATATAATTGACCGTAAAGCCGTTGAGCTTCTAATGCATTTCCATCAGCACGACCATTAGAAAATGCTATCTGCCATTTCGGAATTAGTATAGTTTACCATTTTAACAAGCTTTTAACAAGCAATTAACAAAATTATACTTACATGTCATAATGACTTAAATAATTGTCATTATGACTTTATTTGACCTACTTGACTATTTCACCAAATAACCTCCCCTGAGTGAATTTACTTGAAAGGCAAGGTGAGCATAATTTTATTTTTGTGAGCAAACAATCAATCTCTCGAAGAAAACTCAAGATACAAAAAAGTTGCAGATTGAAGCTGTATTTAAAAAACTAAGTTATGATGGTTTGAAGTCAACTTAACTCGGCATTAAATTTTAACTACCCTGTATGTAATTAAGTCACATTGAAAGTATTGATGGGAAGTTTAGGGGTCTAGCTATCCCTCCTATGGATATTGTTGCTTTATCTCTCTTACTGTAAAATCATATGGGTTTAAGCTAGTTAATGTTTCTCATAATTAAAAAAAATATCTCGAAAACGGTTAACTTTAAGAATAGGGAAACTTGAGGAAAGCCTACCTTATATTGAAGAAACGAAAATCGCGATAATCTATAGGGCCTCCTATTTAAAATAACAAAGTTCATGGCGGCTTCCGGTTGAACCGGAAGTACTGTAATCCTGAAAATATTTTTAAAAGATATATTACGTCACCTTATGTCCACGACCGTTATATATTTATCTTGAACGAGTTGTTTTTAATTTCTTAAGCATTTTTGGGGAAACGTCACGAACAATTAATTATTCTTATATAACGTCAATGTCACGAGTTGGCACGTGTCGGCGGTCGTATACCCACCTTCGTATTTGTTTTCAGTACAAATACTTGGGATGTTGTGTTACGTTGCCATGGCAACACATGTAAATCAAATGTAAACTGTGATTAATGATTAACCACTGTTATAATTCACTGCGATACAAATATGGATACTATATATCTTGAGTTAGGAAATATAATACTCGATTATTATTAAACGTGGAACAAAACTTATGGTTACCTTCGATAAGAGGGTTTTATCCATTTCAGCTAAATGTGGCATGTGGCTATAAAATAATATTTAACATACGACTGCAAATGTTTGTCGTGTGTTTAAGTAATGGTGAATGCGCCAGTAATAGGAATATTAAAATTTTAAATATAACGTTTACAACATTATTAAAATAGGTAACGATTCTTGTAGTTATTGCATAAAACAATGGCTTTGCTATTTTCATTGAGATATACTGGATTATTCTTCAGAATATCTTCTAGCATTTTGTTTTATATCGCTGCAAGTGCAACTTCTACAGAACTTGCATTATTCAGCGTAAGGCGAGCATCAGAATTATTTAACAAGCATACTGCAGGCTTCCAATGTATTAATTCAGGTTTGGTGATACAATTGACATGAAACGGATACCCGAAAAGCGTACAAAAGTAAAGGAAAAAGGTATATATAATGAATTATAGTTTATATAACTCAAAAATAGACTTTCAATGGTCCCCAATATTGCTTTGTATTTATATTAATTTTATTTACCAATGTTATATAAACTATTTGAGAAATTTAACGAACTATTATAAATTTGTCGCAAATTGATGCAAGTTTATTTCCGAACCATGGCGCCAATTCCATTGTGTCGTAGAGAAAAAATGTTTTTTGGGGTAAATAAATTATATTGTGTCCAAAAGAAAAAATAAAGTCATAATACAGGTAACGATTTCAAATTTCGAATGCGGCATTTTTCAGTCTTTTGTCAGATTATCAAATACGATCAAAGCTATCTTAGATATATTGACATGTTTAAGATAAAATAAAATAACCAAAAAAATACCACAACTTTTTTGTAAACAAACAGACTTTGACAACGCACGTGCTGCAATTCGTATCTACATCTGCTGTTTACATCTAAAAAGAGCAATATGGGTTCGTGGGCCAATGGGGTGAATTTGGGAGGGTGCCTGGACAAGATTAAAGGGGGCCACTTGACTGAAACAGTGCCTTATTTCTCTATAATATTATAAGCCAATGTAGATTACCAGAGCAAGCGATCATGTTTTACTAGTCGTCATTCTCAGTATTAATCAGTGACTTAATTAAAATAAATAAATAGATAAGACAATGCATTAGAAAGAGAAGAGAAATATAAGTCGACATAAGACTAAAATAAAATGTTTATTCATGCTGAATAAAATATTATGAAAATACCAAAATTAGAATAATTTTACTACGCACACTATCACTAATGATATACTAATTTCCAAAAAATGTTCAATTCTCAAAAATTATATGGGCTGCACTTGTATGCAAACAACAATAAAATTAAATCGCGCTAAATCCATTTAAGATATATGTGAATGCTATGAATGAAATGAGTGACATTTGGAACATTTAGACTTTACATATGCTATTTTTAAAACGTTACTATATATATATATATATATATATATATATATATATATATATATATATATATATATATATATATATATATATATATATATATATATATATATTCAAGTGGCTAGCATTATACACTCGTATAGTGTGACTAAAATAATGTTTATCATCAGAATCATTAATCACCCGCAAGGTGAAGAAATGTTAAGGAACTAATTATATGTATTCACATTTCATACTTACACGCATAACATTTTTATGTACCATCGAGCCGAAAAATGTACACGCTATGAATAATTGTCACGTTAAAATAGGTCTATAAAATGTACGTCGCAATTCAATATGGGAACAAACAAAACGAACACGACAAATATAACTTTTAATGAACTGGCGCGGAGTGGA
>CAXKVY010003434.1:0-29226 GCA_964058915.1 Tetropium fuscum | reverse complement strand
GCTTGTCTTGGAATGGGTGGTTCTCCTTTCAATATATGGTGTCGCGGTTTCGAGCGATTATATTATAATAGCTTTCCTGTCAGGATTTTTACGTCAAACATTATAAGACTATTTTCAGTTCCTGTAGTGAGATAGTATTAAATTTCTAATAGCGCTGTGAGATTATGCTTGTCTTGGAATAATATTGGTGGTGATTCTCTTTTCAATATATTTTGTCGCGGCTTCAGGTGATTATATTATAATAACATTCATGTTAAGCTCTTTACGTCAAACATTAGACGACTTTTTCTGTTCCTGTAGTGCGATAGTTCTTTATCCGGAATAATTTATAATTCTTCAGTATCGTAGTGCAGTATAGCCCGAAATTAACAGTAGGTACTGAAACTAAGTAGGCGGTGTGTCATTGCGCGCGCCGTCATACCCACGTCAGCTAGTATAGACCTATCGAGTAAGCATTAAATAATTAATTAGTAACGCTTGAATATTAGACATAGTGTTAAGTACAGAGGAAAAAGTTTTTTTCTGGTGGAGCATTATTTTCAGTCATACTGATTCAGTGTCCTGGAATCTTGAGTCTGAAAATTGTTCGGAGTGCGGATCAGATATCCGCTGCACTTAGGCCCCTTGTGCTTCCTCCGTGAGGAATATATCTCCCTAGGCCATCGACCAGCCTAATGTTGTACAAAAGGTGATGATGTTGCCTAGGGGCATTGCCCTCAAATTGGCCATAGAAAGCCAACGTTCCCCCAATATAGATTCTCTGGTCGATGACATGGCGGGACATTCACAAAGTACATCCTCGACCGTTTCATTTTCTTGTTAACATCTTCTGCAGATGGGTGTGTCACTTTGTCTCATATTATAGAGGTGCTTCTTTACCCGGCAGTGTCCGGTTAGAATTCCAGTCACAAATCGTAGTTTTCCCCTAGACATTGCCATATAATTCCTCGACGTCTCTTCGCTGGGATATCTCAAGAGATTTCTGGCCAGCTGAGAGCTACTTGTTTACTGCGAGCAATCTCTTGTGCGGCTATGGTTATACCTTCGAGTTCTATTTGTACTACACTGGCACTTTTATCCATAGTCTAGTTGCATCGGAGTCGCAGATTTCTGGAATATATACCACAGCCTGCTCCTTCCTTTTTCTTTCATTCGTCTGTGAAGACATTGTTTACACCTTCAACGCCGGTCTCATCTTCACCAGCAGTTTGTATGGTGTAAGGTTTATCAAAGACAAGACCAGGCGGAATACCATCTGCACATGCTTGTAAAAGGGGTATCGTTTTGACAGCCTCAGTCCACAGGCGGCTTCTGGTTTGGCCACAGCTTGTGATTGGTAGTATGCCAACTGATTTGAGGTGAGTCATGGAAGTCAAAGCCACTTCTTCTAGATGTAGATCTAGATGTGTTGTTCGCATAGCTCCGGTTATGCTCAGACAGGCAACTCTTTGTACCTGGCATAGCTTGAGTTTTGCCGTTATTTGTTGACTCTTGGGTCACCAAACAACAGCTCCGTAGGCCATCACTGGTCTTATGCTAGTAGTGTCCACAGGACCACCCTGGGTTTCATTCCCCAGGTTTTCCCTACGGTCCTACGACACTTGTCATTGACATTGAGTGTCCCTAATTCTCGTCATATCTTTTAGGAACCCGCTTGCGATGATGTCTATGTCAAAATGCAATTGCACTGCCAATCAAATTGTTCATCGAATCAGTGTCAGAGTTAATATTGTCCAAAAATCTGATAATGCTTTGCATTAGATTAAATATATCTATTATATATAATTTAGGTCCTTTGCTTCTAAAGATTAGGTCAGCAATTTTCGTTTATACATAACACTTTTCAGCTAGAACATTATGGATATGTACCTAATATGAAATAAAAAATCTTCACTTACTTATATAGGTAGGTAGTGCTAATGACTGTTGTCGTATTTCTGCATCAACTTTTGAGGCACACTTATTTCTTCAAGGACCTCAAGAATATTTTCAAAATAATTCCATACAGCTCTGATTGAATCGGCTCTTGTAGTCCAACGAGTTTCTGGCAAGTTTGTTAATTTGCATACACTTTCTGCATTTTTGAGATTGGTACTTAAGCAGCTGTCATGTTTATTTCTTGACGAAAAACATAGATTTCTCGCTGTTCGCTCTTTCGTTGTACTAATAGATATTTTCGATATTTCCTAGTCTGTAATAATATAGTAATAAGTACATTACTAAATAATTAAATTGCGAATTTATTAAATATTAAATTATGTGAATATTAAATATTTTTGGAAGACGTGGATTATTCTAGGATATGTCGAGATTTACCTACTGATTATTTAAAAGAAGGGGTGTGACACCCCTCCACACCCACCCCCCTTAGACTGGGTCTTGAAACTCGTATGTATAATAGTTTTCAAGTTGAAAAATGGCGAAAACATAGTACTTTTCAAATTTGGAAGCTCTTTGTGAGTTAAAAATTAATGCACTGAATTTGAACTTGTTTTTTTTTTGCAAATTTAACAAGTAATAACTTTATGTGATATACTAAAAATTCTTAGGAGCGAAGATATACAGCAAAACTTGGAAAAAATAGTCTTTTTTTCACTGCAAAAATTCCTAGAAACAAAAAAAACGGGCCTCTACCTAAAAAATCCACTTTAAGTGATAAGATGTGAACTTTTTATTTTTGGCGATTTTTATTTAAAATAACGATTTGCTATTTAAATAAAGATTCATTTATTTTTAGAAAATAGGTACTTTAAACATGCTGTTTTCTTCGTGTTTAAGATACTTGATATAATAATAAAACACCACAAATCGTTAAAATGTTATGTTTCTTTAAAGAAATTCTGTTCTTATAAATTAAGAATGACTGCTTCATATTTTGTACCTCTGAGTATATTTTTACCCTCTAGATAATTGATTTATTTTTATACGAGATTGCGTTTCATTAATTTGAAGTCTCTGCTTACTTTAGCGGCACTGTGAAGGAGTGAATGAATACTTACCATTTATTATGTCAAATCGATGTTTAAAACCTCAAAATGAAAACATTATTTTGCAGCTTACTGTGTTACTTAATTTTATTTAGCCACTCCAGATGTACACATTTATTATATTTTCCAAAGAAATAAAAGTCAAGGTCGAAGTCAGACTGATGTACCTATCATAAAAGTTTAATGTCGTATAATATGTACTTACGTTTTTTGTACATGTCATTAAAACCATCCCTTTACTCACATAAAATGGGTTTATATCAGGAATATCAGGAATATTAATACCTATTTGGGTCGGTACACATGGCATACGATATATGTTGAATAAATATCTCGCATAAGTGAGCAGTAAATTACAAATTAGGATAAAAAAACTCAATTTAACTGCTAATAATCATACATAAAGTTTGCATAATTACTAATTGCATATATACATAATAATTACACCGTTATTTTGAGTTCTACTCAATTATTATCTCCGGAAAAAAATGTGTATAATAGACTTTCAGTAAAAATTTACCCCTCATTTAAAATTTACGTTGCTAAAAGTTTAATCTTAATTATGTTCTCATCCCCATGCTAATAAGGACGATATTTATCAATTACTATATATTAAAATGTAATCAATCCTTCATAAGTTTTAAGCGTATCAAGAAATGTTCCTTTCAATTTCTTATAAAATTAGGGACACCCACTCATTCTTTATAAGTTTCAAACTTGTAACATTGTTAAAAATGGATAGATTTTTACCAGGCTTTCCCTATCTTAAAGGTTATTAAAGCTTTAGTAAGATGATATATATATTTCTAAGAAAAAGAACCAGCTGAATTGCGACTTTTATGTCTATGCCCCTATACTAACACAATGCCTGTACATATTTCCATTTCACTTTTTAATATTTCGATAATATACTTAGTAAGTTTACTCGGTTTCTATCGAAAAAATTAATTTATTAATAACGTACTTTTTTTCCAGATTTTAACCTGCGCTGTACCTATCTTTTAATGTGTACCTATCTAACAGTTACAATACTATGTAATATAATTAAAATATATTTTCAATTGCAAATACAGGTATTTTCAATTACATTAATTAATATTTAAAAAACAAGTACCTAGGTATATAATATATAAAAATTACATCATCATGTTATATATGTATATCCAGGAATAAGGGTTTCAAATAAATTCTATATTCATTAGAAATATTTTTCTTTTCATAAAATTATAACAAAATCAGAGAAAGCAGAACGGTTTCGCCGTTAACAGGATTTATATGAATTTCTCCGAAATAGTTTGATTTGAACAATGAGGACATTTAGAGTTTTTGTTTGCATACCCAGCAGAACTCCCGAAACTTGCGCCGTTTTCATAATAAGCAAAGCAAAAAAATAAAAATATTGAAGATATAGCTTTAAATATCAAGTAGGGCCAAACGTACCACATACATTATGGTTATTTTTTATTTTGATTGTTCTTAATGCGCAACGTAGTGAGAAAATTTATTCTATAAATATTAGTTGCCAATAAATAAATTTCGAAAGTTGTGAAATCACATATTTAAAAAATATCAGTAATTCTAACTATGGGGAGCGAACTCATAAACAAATAAATGGTATATATTTAAACATGTAATATTTTATTATTATCTATTCTCTTCAATACTTAGTTCAAAACTTATTTCAATATGTAGCAATATGAGTAGCAATAGGATGTTGACAGCAAACGTTGGTACTTAATTATGTGTTGAAATATGTATCCTATTCTATAGCTTTGATATCTAACTAGTTGTCGAGGGAGAATATAATTTTCCCTCAACGGTCTAATATACCGTACATTTGCGTCTAAAGCACAGAATAAATAATTTAAATAATTTATTAACTCTGGAAAAATATATATATATATATATATATATATATATATATATATATATATATATATATATATATATATATATATATATATATATATGTATTCTAATATTTATGAAATAGAGATATTATCTTAGAAATATTACGATAGAGAAATAATGTTTAATTTGCTTATTGGATACTTACTCTTTCTACTTCCCTGATGAGGGAATCTCCTTCCTTATTCTATTTTGGACGCCATTTTGGACGCCATATTTTGGATCCTTCTTATTTTATTTTGGACGCCAGTTCTATGAATATAAACTTTTATTTTAAATGAGGGATCACTTTAGAACTATAGGTACTCTTTCCTCAGAGGGCGTTTAATTAGGCTTATTTGTTGTTGATTGATATCGTTGAAAATTAAAGTGAACTATTGATCACTATTGAATTTACGTCATGTGCAAATTTTATTAAAATATTAAATTTATGTGAAGCTTAAAACTGTAGCAGTTATATTGTTTGGTATTTAAACTATTCACCTAAAAGTTGTACAACAAGAAAGAAGAAGCTATATTTACATATGATTATGTTTATTATAAAAAAGAAATCGTTAATATTAAATGAAATTTAAAATCCAATATCCTGCGAAAATCTACCCCTATCTCACTTATCTACCCCTATCTTTATATATATTTATCTATTCTATCTTCTATCTCACTTACTGCTGCTGTCTCCAAATTGCTATCACTTGATAGTCTCACATCTCACTGTGGAAGTTACTATATCCTGCTCTTGATATAAATTGAAATTCAATTTGCCTTTAGTGGGCTGGGAAGCTACTACGCTTCTTCCTTTTACACTTGTAAAATGACGAAAAACAATTATATATGAACTTCCACTACTTCAAAACTATATGTAATAGTATTACTGCTTGCTTAGCACAAATTTATATTGATTATATTAAATTATATTTACTCTTTACTCATTAACTCATGACAATGATGACATGGCAATAATAATAATAAGGTGTTTTCTAGAGTTCAAGTTCAAATATTCCAAATGTCTCCCTTACCCGCACTAACGACACCTATTAAAATGGTCTAAATAATTCCAGAACTAAATGTTAAAAAGGTGCTATTATCCTTCAATTCTTTTCAATGACACTCGGAGTAGTTTCCACAAACACCAAAACCCTTTCACTTCGCTCGACGCGCGTTTCGCCAACCAAGTTGGCATCATCCGGAGACGATTAAAACTAATCTTAAACTACAAAATCTACCATATTTATACCATTTTCATGGTGACGTCACTAATGATATCACCGTGATACTTACGCGTGACTAATCACGCTTCAATGATCGGTTGCTAAGCAACGCGTAAAGCGGGCTATAGCGGGCTTAGCAACCGATCATGGAAGCGTGATTAGTCACTCGTAAATTTCACGGTGATATCATTAGTGACGTCACCATGAAAATAGTATAAATATGTTGGTTTTTGTAGTTTATGATTAGTTTTAATCGTCTCCGGATGATGCCAACTTGGTTGGCGAAACGCGCGTCGAACGAAGTGAAAGTGTTTTGGTGTTTGTGGAAACTACTCCGAGTGTTATAGTTACATCAAGGTTCCAGCCCTATCCAGTCTTATCGATGCATAAAAGTAATATTCTTGCGGTATAGAAACACTTCTCAAAATGGATCCCTACCCCTCGGACTAATATCGCTCTAGTTCGGAAAATTATAGTGTAGTAATCTAGAGTATGCAAAATCGCACTTGATCTGTCAGTGAATAATGACAGATATGGTTTAACTCTCATATTGATGTCTGTCATTTCATATCAGCTTCAGTTTCGCTAATGTATTTTGTTGTATTTTAAATTATGACTTGCAAGAAGAACTTACAAGAAATTGTAATATCTCCATTTGGTGTTGTTTTCATTGTAGTAGGATGTGCTGCAACGGTCTTGCTGCACAACATGGCCCTGATTGAAGCCGCAGGCAATGCACCACCACCCGCGGAAGCCGCGGAACCCGCAGCAGCCGCGGAACCCGCAGCAGCCGCAGAAGGCGAAGCTTAATAAACATCCCAGTGAAGTAATCGATTAATAGCAATACTATATAACTAAATTTGTAGGCAATTATCACCGATAATGAAATATATTTGAACCTTTCTTTGTGCTGCATTTATAGTGTTTACTTTACAAGCATAGTGAAATTAGATGTTGAGAATGTTGAGATAGGCATCCTATGGCATCCTATCAAAGGAATTCAGACTGTGTAATATTTTAAATGAAGTGAAGAGAAATGATAATATCAACATATAACGCAATTATTATAGGCCAAATTATCTTCCTTAAATGAAAAAAAAATATAAACAAGACATTTGGCCTTCTAAACAACATGCTTGCTAAAAGGCTACTGAATGACCTATGCCTTAACCTTGTTTGTGCTTTACCTTGTGCTACGCCCATCTTGCAAAATGATTACTGATATTCGGTTTCTCTGTTATTACCTCCAAGCTGTGATATAGAGATACTAAATGTTATGTAAAATAAAAAATAGAGCATGATGAAAGAGACATTTTGGTGTATCCAAAGTTGCTCTAGCTATAACTCTTAATCTCTGCCTGAAAGGCTTGGTATCTGATTTGATCGTCTTATCTATTTATCTATTTTATCGGGTATCTATTTTATCGTCTTGATTTTGTCGCTGACTGGTCAAATTATGTTTAATATATTTTTTAATACATCGATGGTTTTATGACAAAACGGCACAAGCGCCAAAAATTCGAAAATCGCGCTATTAATATGGTTCTATAGAGGAAAAATAACTCTATAGACTGGTGAGGCTGGCATAAGCGACCAAATATTATAAAAATACCTTATTTGGTATTTAAAATGTGCAAACGCCTTATCTAGCTTCATTGCTCATGCGCCGTATGACACAAGCGCCCATTTCGCCATAAGCCTCCATGCTGTAAGAGTGGTGATATTGTGCCATACTTTTGCAAGGAAACAAGTGTAAAAAGGTAAGTGTGTTTACATTTACGATAATTTTTTTTTTGTGTTGATTTAGTACAATAATACTCCACATAATTATTTTTACCTAGACTGATCATTTTAATAATTAAACGTCGTTAAAAGTAATGTCGTTTGTGCCATATCCTACGTATGGTTTCAGTTTGGCACAAGCGCCTTTATCTATACAAAAATGCCTATGCAAATTTGTTTTCGGTTTTCTTTATTCTTTCTAAAGACTTTTTGAAACTTATATTTATTAGTTGAAGTCTAATGTGATACACAAGATTTTAAAACGAAAACAGCAATTTTATCAAGTTTATTTTATTAATTACAGATTTTAAGAAAATGTCGCTTGTGCCATGTTCGATCAGGACAATGAAAATGTTAAGGCTTATTCAAAATAAATACATCTTTGGTTAAGCCTGATGAATTAACGAACTTATTACCACCGGTTATTAAGCCAGATGAAGCTGTATCATCTGTTATGTCTACTGGAACTACTATAGAGTTGGATGAGGCTTTAAGACATTATATAATTATTGTAGATAATGTTCTGTTCGGTAGTGTTACTGAGGTATCAACCTCGCCAATAATTTTTGGCTTTCCTGAAAGAACCCTGGAACACCAGGAAGATGATATTGAGAACCGCCATGAGGAACACTCACAGCACCCAGTTTTGAACCAGAAAGTTACCATCAGAATGAAATTATTATCGAAAACGAGGATGCTAGTTCTGAACTCAGTGGTCAGTGTGACGACGATGCAGACTATGAACCTGGCGAAGGTTTATCTAATGAAGAATCTGGTAATGAATCTCAATATGAGCCTAACTTGGAAAATGTTGATCCGAATGGTCACCAACAGGAAGTTTTAGAGGAGGGTGGCGGCGACCAAGAAAAAGTAGGTCAAAGAGGCCGGAAGACTAAGAGAATTAATAATAGAGTGTTAAATAAGCAGAGAAAGGATGCTGGGTATGACTATTTAAATTCTAAAGGAGAAAAAGTTGGAAAAAAGAATTAGCGGCAAATCCATGTGCACAGCGGAAATTTCCTAATGAGTGAGAGTTTTTCAGAAGAGGAACTCCAAAAAATATTTAATAATTTTTACAATTTGGGTAATTTTCACAAACAGAAGATATTTTTTAGTAGCTGTATAACTACTATTGCAGTGAAACGTTGAAGAACCTCACAAAATAAGTACGTTCGCTCGTGTACACATGAATATTTTTTATTCAAAGATAATATAAGAAAGAAAGTTTGTCTGCAATTTTTGAGAAGTACGTTGTCTGTTACACAACGACTGTGTTAGAACCGTGGCTGAAAAACAATTAGATGAATTGTTTCCTGAGGAAATAGACAAGCGAGGTCGACATAAGCCCGCATATAAGGCTACCGAACAACAGATTTCCCTTCTTCGGAATTTTATATAAGAACTTCCGGCAGTACCCTCGCACTACTGTCGAAGTTCCTCTCAAAAAAAGTATCTACCCTCTGAAATAAAAACCTATAGAAACATACACTGAGCTCGTAAAGTTTGGAATAAATTCAATTAATCGTTATTGAAGGATTTTCACAGGAAATCCTCGGACACGTCAACCTTATTTTATAAAATGTCACTTTTTTCAGCCATCGAATTTTTTTTGTTTTGTTCGTTTTTGAGCTATGACGTCATCGACAATTTTTTTAAATGACAACCCATATTTTTTTTCACGGATTTCGTTAGAGCACATTTTTCTGAGTGCGAATATGTCAAAAACATAGTACCTTTAACATTAAAGTTTTCGAGATATTCGGTTGCAAAGTTTATAAAATGTACCATGGCACCATGCATAAGCTATCGGGCCGGGCGGGTCAAGATTTTTAATAGCTTATTGATTCTAATAGCTTATAGCTTATTACATTTTAAAAGATTAAGGAGTAATATTATTTATTTTGGTAGCTTATCGAACATTTTGAAAGATTTGGGAGTAATCTGTTTAATTTTTTAACAACAATTTAAACAAATAAAAAAATATTTTAACAAATAAATGATAAATAATTAAAGTAAAAAATAAAATCAGAGTAAATTTTCAAAGTGACCTCCATTCACTTCCTGGCAATATCCCATCCGCCACTGAAACTCCTGCAGAACCTTACCAACAGTATCGGGTTGAATGGTTCGAATTTCATTGCGAATTCTGTCCTTTAATTCTTCGATGGTATTTGGTCTATTGAAATAGACTTTGCTCTTTAAATAGCCCCATAAAAAGTAGTCTAGGGGAGTGAGATTTGGAGATCTAGGGGGCCATTCGATAGTTCCCCTGCGACCAATCCAATGGTTAGGAAATACATGGTTTAAATAATCGCGAACGATCACTGCAAAATGGGGTGGTGCACCGTCTTGTTGGTACCATATCGTGTGATGGGGCAGATCTGGATCTACGTCATTTGGGTAAAGTACCGCAAGTGCAGGGACTAAGTCGTCTCTTAAAAATTCTAAATATATTTCACCTGTTAATACGCCTTCAAAGAAAAATGGGCCCAAAATACGATTACCTACAATACCACTACAATACGTTAACTTTTTGTGGAAACTGACTACTGAGTTTCCATTTTCCAGTGTGGATTTTCAGGAGACCAATATCTACAGTTTTGCCGGTTAACTGTGCCGTCGAGATAAAAGATAGCCTCATCAGAAAAAACAATATTGCGTAAAAATCCGTCGTCATCAATCAGGCGTTGCAACATGGTTTGGCAAAACTATAACCTACGGTCAGGATCATCTTCGTTTAACTCTTGGACCAAAACCACTTTATACGGATGCCATTTGTTCAATTTCAAATATTTCAAGACGGAGCTTTGAACTATTCCGTTGTTTGCCGCCACTTGGCGGGTGGGTAAATGGGGATTTTCTTGAAGCTCTAGTAGAACATTCAATTTAACATCTTGTTGCACTGGTGGACGACCCGTTCTAGGGCGATCTCTCTTATGACCCACTTCTAAAAACTTTTGTTCTATTTTGCTAACGGTGGACTGTGTAATTGGTTCTCTGTTTGGATATTTGTTGTTAAATAAACGGCAAACTTCTACTTGTGTGCGAGCTCTGTCCCCGTAACCGATCATCATCAAAATTTCGATTCTTTCCCTTTCACTCAAACGACGGACCATTTTTAAATAAAATTAATTATGATGGAATAATGATTAATCAACTTACTTAATGATATTATTCAACTGATTAAAACACAAACTTGCGAGGAAAAACTTCAAAATTGTGACAACTGTCAAAACTGTTGTTTTTCCTGCGCTTTCTTGATAAATGATTAGCATTTGGTCATCGCTTGTATAATTCATTCTTAAAACTTTGCAACCGAATATCTCGAACACTTTAATGGTAAAGGTACTATGTTTTTGACATATTCGCACTCAGAAAAATGTGCTCTATCGAAATCCGTGAAAAAAAATATGGGTTGTCATTTAAAAAAATTGTCGATGACGTCATAGCTCAAAAACGAACAAAACAAAAAAAAAATCGATGGCTGAAAAAAGTGACATTTTATAAAATAAAGTTGACGTGTCCGAGGATTTCCTGTGAAAATCCTTCAATAACGATTAATTGAATTTATTCCAAACTTTACGAGCTCACTGTATATAAAATGTATGAGTATAGAATGAGAGATTTAAATGAAAAACCACTTAAAGAAAGCAAATTTATGCATTTTTTTAAACAAGAATATAATATTGGAATACATGTCCCCAGGAAGGATAAATGTATCAGTTGTGAAAATTTCAAAAACGCTGAAAAAACGAAAGAAATCAGTTCTTAATTACGAAATGCATTTAAATCTAAAGGAAACGGCCAAAAAATATTTTCTTGATGCCAAAAAGAATCAGAAACACGAAGAGAGTTGCTGGTGGCAAGTTTTGACTTGCAAAAAGTGTTGGGAACTCCTCACGGAGATAACATGTTGATTGGGTTCTCACGAAAATATGCCGTTTATAATTTTACCGTGTACGAAACGCATGAGAAAAATGGAATTTGTTACGTTTGGGAGGAAAAAAATGGTAAGCGTGGTCCAAACGAAATCTGCACTAATTTATTTAACTATATTAAAATGGTTGATAATCGTAACATCTTCACGCATCTGTCTCTATTCTGCGATAACTGTAGCGGGAAGAATAAGAACAAATACCTACTTCATTTTAATGGTACATTACTTTTTAATGACAGCTAAAAACATACAAGAAATTCGTGTCACATTTTTTGTACCTGGACATACTTATATGCCCGTGGGCTCAGTCCATGCTACCATTGAAAGAAGCATCAAACGAAAAACAATATATGCACCTTCAGAATGGCCTACTGTCATTCGTAATACTAGAAAAAATCCAAAGCCGTATGAAGTAATAGTATTACACTTCTCCGATTTCTTTGATTTCAAAACAATGTTTAAGTTGGTAAAAATAAAAATAGACAGTGACAAATCAGATATTAAAATTAAAGAGATTAAACAAATAGTTCTGCTTAAAGATGGCAGTATACTGTTCAATACACAATATGGTGAGGAATTAAAAGGTGCATTTTTGTCAAAACCGGTAAAAACCCTACAACTTACAAAAGCATATAACATCGTTCTCCCAATAAATAAATTAAAGTATGCCAACTTGAAAAGTTTATGTGAAAAAGATGTAATAAAATCAATTTATCACCGCGAATATCTACCATTAAAGCATACTGCGACAGCACCAGACACATTAGCTGAAACCGACATCGAGAATAATGAAGTGAAATAAGAAGTGAATACTTCTAAAATATAACGACATTTTATTTTAGGTTTACGAGAATGTTTTGTTAAGTTTTTGTTTTAACTGTGTCATATTATTATAACATAATTATCTGTTTTTTCATTAAACGATAAGTTAGTAATTTAGGTACGTGTGTATTTTTATTTCGCCTTTTTGATACCATTAGGTTGATGCTGACGACAGTTTCCAACGATTTGCAAATTATTGTTTGCGCAGTATAGTTAGTTTTCGAACGTTCGAAAACTGCAGCCAAAACAAACCTATATTTTTTTCGAAATGTAGAAAATGGCACATCCACTTTGGCAACCACTTTTATATACCAATCAGTCCAAGTGGTCAATATGCACAACGACGCGCAAGCGCCGAAATAGTGCAAATCTTGTGAAATGGCAATGGCACAAACCAAGGTTACTAAAAGATAGGTTGCATGGTAACTTTCAACCAATCACAGAAAGCGCGGGCGTGTCGTCACCCAGATTGCCCGTTTAAATTTATAGTATTGAAGAGTTTCAAAGATGCATCCTTTTTATTGGATATTACGTTTTAAAAATGCTTAAAGTTTTATATTATTTTAATAACTGTAAATTTATCTTTACCTTAATTTGTTTAATATATGAACAAAAAATTCTAATCACTGAAATTATAAGGTTTATACCAGTTTCATACTTAAAAATGAAACAAAAAAACATATTTACCAACAAAAGTAAATTTACCTTAATTTACGCCTATGTCTCTACTCACGTCTCAACACTATACACTCTCTACTGTAATATACAGTGATAAATATGTGGTAATTAAAATTATAAAAGAACCACTTTAGAACATCTCGACAAATACATATTTTTAAGAGAATTGTATTTAAAATATACAAATTAATGTTGGCTTTTGTATTTTCAGTATTTCTAAAAGCAAATTTTCATTCTAGTTTCGTTAATTTTATATTATTTATCTGAAAACAATGGTATTAAGCATATATTATGCTTTTAGTGATTGAAATTCGAAATGAATTCCATTGTGGATTGAAATTTTTCAACTCTTCATTAAAAAAAATATAAGCCAACAACGTTCATCCACTTTTTTTTATTTTATCGTAGAATTGCTTTCTAAGAATGAACATTTCTGTTTGCACGAATCTAGCATATTAAAAAGGTCAAATGTTTATGTGTTGTTTCACATAATTCCAAAGGAGTTTCCTGGAATTCCTTGGAAAGTAAATCTTCCACGATTACCTTCGTTTCTTTTCGCATCATTCGCTTGGCTCTTTCTGAACTTTGCTGTTTTTCTTCTTCCCCGCCTGGTAAAAATAATGAAGGAATAGCTGAAAAAAATAATAAAATAAAAGGCCTTCTTAGCAACTTTTGAACTTACCATTTTTTTTAGCTTCTTGGGGTGTAGTTTCAACAATCTGGCCTGAAGTTCGTCTTCATAGTCGGAAAGCTTAAAATGTTTACTGCATATCAGTTTATTAATAGGACTCCATTTATCTTTACGATGACACTTTCGTACCCATTCCTTTTGAATTTTAGGATCTTTCGGAAAAGTAAAGAACATCAACTTTTCTCCATCTTTCTTTGTAGTTTTCGAATTGTTTTTGCATGTAGCTATACTACAAACAATTCCACCAGGCATCTATATTAACAAATATTTATCAAAACAATTTTTATACCAGATTTATAGCAGAAACACTCACCTTAAAGAAGGAAGACAATCTGATCAGTCTTTATAATAATATATCAAATGTTCGAAAATAATACTAGTTTTTATCGTCACACACACACTTAATTCACAATGAAATTTACACAAGCACTATAAGCATAAACTAACGCAGTAAATGTATCTAGACTAGCTAAAGTTGTCTCTGGCTAAAGCTAAAAACGCAAACAAATAAAACGTAAACAAACATCTGGCAATCTCGATGACGCGACATCCCCTTGTCACGTCTCTCCCCCCGCCGAGTTACCGTGCAACCTATCTCCTTTTAGTAACCTTGGGCACAAACGACATATCATTTTGGCATAAGAGCCACTGAGGAAGAAAGTTTTGGCGCAAGTGCCTAATGAGGTGGATTTCAATTAATTACAGTGTCCATTGTAAAATTATTACAAAACTATTTATGCAGTAAATATTAAAAAAAATAGTGATTCCTCTGATAAATTGCCAAAATGCATGATGCCTCAAAGAGATACTGAAATCACATTTTTGTTGTTTCTGAACAAATCTGCAGATGGAGCTTGTGTCGTTCTGTCATGAAACCATCGACATATGGAATATCACCAAAAATGTTTGTAAATGACTATCGATGATATGCAAAACTAAGGAACTAATTGGTAGAGAGAGCATCATAATATTCGAGTAATTTCTGTATTCGATTTCAATATAGCAGTCGAATGTAATATGGGTGAGCATTTATCTGAATCATGTCACTTTAAAATTAGAACTTATTATATTTATAGTAGATCATTATATTTATAGTCGTAATTGTGGTAAGAAATTAAACACCACAATACAGTGTTTGCCTACGTATGCAGTCATTTATTTGGGTGGATGATTTCTCAGATGGGGTCCAGACACCTAGCTATACACCAGTGGTTGTTCCCTGTAAGTGTTTTTATATTCTTACGACGTCACGTCTTCTGAAGGATTTCAGAATAACTATTTCCCCAACTGAGATGTATCTTGGTGTATCAGTATAATCTATTTATGCCATGTTTGAGAATTGACCTGAGTTCATGTTAGGCAGTCTGTTATAGCTATAAGTAACCAATCATTGTCAAGGAGGATATTATGTGGACACTAAAGGATAGCCGAAGGAAGTTATACCCGATTGTAATTTCCTACCGCTGTGTTGTGTTTTCATATCCATTGTTGCAGTCAACTTTAATTAATGCATTCTAGTATTATTTTCTGGTAGGTATAATTTGATTAACAAAATTCCACCTTGTTTACTATCAATATTATATGAGGAAATAATGGTCATTTAGAAGTTGTAAAATTCACGCCTCGTTAAAGTTCTCAGTGGCGCATGTCAATTGTTAAGTTGTATTTGACAAAGTTTCTTTATAAAGTCAGGAAAAAGATACGTAAATTGCATGTATGTTAACTGTGGCGTGAGTTAACTGTGGCGTTTTCTTTCTGGGATCGTAGGAAAGGATAAAGGTGGCTAATTCGTTTGACCATCGTTAGACCACCGATTAGTTTGGTTTGACCACTTTTGTTTTCGATGCTTTTATTCACAAAATACATTTTTGGAGGTAACTTCAAATGTCCCCAAATTTGGCAAAATCTAATTATCCATAGCGTAATTATTTGACCCTCGTTAGACCATGTAAGACCACCAATTAGTTTCGTTTGATCACGCTCAGAAGAAAAGTGGTGAGTTTTAAGTTGATGTTGGCATCTCTGGACGTTAGACCAACGCCAAAAGCATTTTGCCTGCCTCTTAATATCCAATTGCAACTGTTCAGGTCAGGAGGGCAAATATATGTTCAAAAATTTTCACCGGAGCTCAATGAATTATTATTATATTATCGGAGGGCTAATATCACACGTCGCTGAAATCCAAGTGCCTGTGTTTTGGGGGTTGGTCATCCTGCTAATGATTTGACCACCACTCAAAGATGTTGGACCACCCCTAGTATCGTCAGACTCCCAAAACTACCATATCGAAACAGTGAGGTTGCCATTACATGTTACGGAGCCAGATTTTTGCTGGGGTCTATTTTTATGAAAATCTAAATTATCTTTTTCAGAGGATATAGCATCCTAAGACCAGGAAAGACTACTTAGTTCCGTTAGACCACTCTTAGAAAAAAAGTTATTGCGAAAAAAGCATTTTTTTATATTATCAATCCGGGCGAGCGTCACATGTCGCTCAAATACAAGTGTGTTTTAGGGGTTGGAAAAATTACAGATTGTTGGACCACCTCTCAAAAACATTTGACCACTCTTTTGCTTTTGTTAGATTTTTACACTGGAGCTGTGTCCAATATTTTTGATACTGTGATTTTACCTTCATTTTACGTTATAATATAACATTCCTGCGAAATGTAAAATGAATATTGTCCAAATGACGACTTAATTCCCTCCAGCCGTGATGTCGCTGATGAATATTGATGATTCTGAAGAAAAAACTATAATATTTGAAAAAATGCAATGTTTTTTTTCAACAAAATTTCAGCACCTATCTTTTGACCTCAAGCCATTTAATTTTCTTTTATAAAAATTCCTCTAAAATATAACTATTAACTGATAATTAATAATATATTGATAATTTATTGGCAATTAATAAATGTATATTTGTTTAATTAATGAAGATTGATGAAATGAGATTTATTTAATAACGAATTTGTTTGATTAAGCTTTCGTAATTTAAATAGAAAACAAAGCAGAAGCGAACGCACTTGGTCGTGTTCACACGTATTCAAACGCCTGTCGGTAGATAGGTGAATCATCAAAGGAAATTCGTGCTCAATGTGGATAGTGTAGTTTATTAGCTATCGAATTATCTACGAATTATCGTGGGTTCTTTTGCGGAAATCTAGTTTGTCGCACGTTTATTGTGAATTTTACCAGTATGGAGTGTACAATCGAAAAGGCCTTCCGGTTAATGGAAGTGCTAAAATAAGTAGATAGAACTATATAAAATAATAAACAGACAACTGCCTGGAATGAAATTTCTGCTGAGATTAATTTTATTATGAAGCCAACGGAGTAATAAAATATAAATTTAATTCTGGCATCATTTAGAAGGGAAAGACAAAAAGAAGGTACAGTCGAATGAATAATGTCATTACCAATCTGCAAATAAAATCGTATGCGATCGGATCGCCAGTCTCCGCCCACTGACGAGGATATATATATATATATATATATATATATATATATATATATATATATATATATATATATATATATATATATATATATATATATATATATATATATATATATATATATATATATATATATATATATATATATATATATATATATATATATATATATATATATATATATATATATATATATATATATATATATATATATATATATATATATATATATATATATATATATATATATATATATATATATATATATATATATATATATATATATATATATATATATATAAGGTGACAGGCGATCTTTTTGTATCCGCCCGCTGGATTGCGGTAGAAATAGAGCTATCCTAATTGGTTGGTGACAAAAATACGCGTTAAATGGAAGTGAACCTAATTACATGGTGAACCTAATGAGGTGGTAATGACAATATGCATTCGACTGTACATACAAAAAGTATGGCAGTGAAACTGACGAAATATATCATCAACACGGTTTTGTTTTAAAAAACATATTTCTAATGGACAAAATTTCAACGAATTTTGAACGGATCATCGACGAAAATGTACGTAAGTATTCATACAGAGACTGAAGGCGAACGAACTTACAAGCGAAGTTGTTCGAGTAATGTGTACGTACGTACAAATGCCACCTATCACGTTCGTTCAGGTTCGGCAGATTTTGCCCACTGTGCGTTACATCAAAGAAAATTCAGGCAGAACTCGTTTGGTCTATTTTCTAGTGTGTACGGCTTGCAAGCAGATATTCGATGCAAGCAGTGGTTATTCGATGTTTCAAACAAGGCTCATTTGTTTTCATAAAATTAATAATTATATTGAATTATTAATGATTAATAGTTTTTTTTAGGATTAGGAGTAATAGTAATTCTACTTCCCTAGAACTCGTTGATTTATATCGAGAATATTTATGCCTGTGGAATCATGTTCGCAACGATCACAAAAATAAAATAAAAAATTTGAACGGCTAGCACGAAATAAGTGAGATCATGTTATGTGTAAGTTATGTATAAGAGAGAACAAATTATGCGTAACAAAAATCACCGAGTTAAAAGGAGACAGAGTTAACAACTGTTCGTAGCATACCAGCATAACAACAGAAAACAGTGTTAAAATGCATAGCAAATACTACAGCATAACTCCGCACAATTATTGAATTAACTATCGCAATAATCAGTGAAATGTTATAAAGTTATTGTTGATAAATTGATGCTAAACTGCTAAAATTAAACCATATTTAATGAATATAAGTACCTACTAAAATAGTTGAATTTCAAATATAATAACAAAAGGAGTTGGTTTTGAAATTATAACTAACAACCAACCAGAGAGAAGTTCATATATCAAATATATTTTTAAAGCAAATAAATCAAAATATCTAAGAGGTATATACCTATTAGATAAATCAAAGTTGTTATGATAATATGTTCGAAGAATGTCGTCAAATTAAGAAATTTACATAAAATAGTACACTGTCATTAGTTGGAAATTATCCTTAACTACGAAAAACAAATTCTAATTCAGTTGTTTTTATGCCATCAAGGGAAATGCACGCACTTTTCGCAACTGTAAACAACTCACAAATCCCATTTACATTCGATATAAAAAAGTCAATCCAGCCAAGGAGGCTTTCTGTAGTTATACCTACGATTAAGAGTGATTAAAAATCAAAAATTCTGTCAAAAATTCTGTCCATTTCTAAATTAAATTGTGAGCCAGAAGTGATATAACTTGTGTTCACCAGTCAAGTGGATTAACGGAGATAATTAACGGAGCAGTTCATTTTAAAAATAAACGACGAGATATAGTACCAGTCGGACGTTGAACATACAATCTGAAACTTCTTGAAAATACCAGCGAGAGCGACACCAACAGTGTGGTGAATTTAAATAGTCAGTGCTTCAGATGTAAATGAAATCACATGAAAACCTAAAACTTCGTAATATAAACTTGGCTTAAACTTTTATTGAAGTTAAGATATGTGTGTCAATTTATTAATAGGCATTATAAAGTTATCTAAGGCCAGATTCCTATATTATTTAAGTATTTAAAATAGTATATAACCGATATTTGCCAAAACATAATAAATATTTGTACGTTAACAATTTTTAAGCATTTTTGATATCATTAAATATATATGAAAGCCATCACCTCAAAGTTAATTAATACAATTAAAGTAATTTTGAAGAATAACATTTTATGTACCAATAATATAACTTTATAGTCATTAAATATAAATTAAATATGATAAGTTAATACAAATCAATTATAAGATCCACAATAACTTTTTCCGTTCCTTGAGGTAAGGACTTAGAACGTTCCTTGAGGTAAGGACTCTCATGTTAAGTGAAAATCATGTCTCTATCTCTCTCTCTCGCATACTCTGCCTCTATATCTCTAAGTGTTATTATACATTCAACAATATATTGAAATATATACATTCGAAAGAACTGGCGCCCAGAGGAACAAGTACATATATGTACACAGAGAACAAGTATATACATATATATATATATATATATATATATATATATATATATATATATATATATATATATATATATATATATATATAATATATATATATATATATATATATATATATATATATATATATATATATATATATATATATATATATATATATATATATATATATATATATATATATATATATATATATATATATATATATATATATATATATATATATAATGTTGTTCATAATCTGTAGCTTATTTCGCCTTATACTAGACTGTATAGATACCCATATGTTACATTTTAACATGATATTGATTTCCAATAGCTAATAATTTACGAAAACAACATATCGGAAATATCTGAAATATCAAGTAGCTACCAACGCCCAGATTTGCAAGTATGCTAAAGTTTCATCTCGTACTAACTTTGATCTCCACCCGGCATATGGCCTCGTTCGCAACCTTTCTAAATTTAGTTTCGGATTAGACCTCTTTAATGTAGTTCGGATGAAAACCTACAGGAACTATTATAGTTTTAAATTGTTATATTTCAAATGAAACATATATTATTTTTAAATTTATCATAAGCTAATAATTATTGTAATGATTAATTAATAATGAATAAGAGGCGTAAGTAAAACTCCTCTTTAATAATACGGCTGATATTAAATAAATCATCGTTGATTTGGCAACTAATTTCAGTTAAAAAACCTTTTTTCCGCACCACCTTGAATTAAATACTCGACTTTTTGAGACATATAGGACGGGCGGAACGTAGACAATTGCAGCTCAGTAACGACCATGCATGGGCACTTAACAGACGAGCGCACAAGACCTTTCCCGCCCAGCATTCCGGCTCGAAATATTCAATTTGACAATTAACCGCAATTCACAATTTGTGGAACATCAAACTAACTTCTGAAATAAGTAAAAGTACTATGTACAATACGGACGAAAGACTATTTCAACTCGTATAAAATCGGCTTTGGTTTTTTAGTTCCGCTTGTACTATTGTACACAACGTACTATTTTCTCATATTGACAAGAAAACATTGATATTTCAGATATTTACTGGTATAAGCGATAAATATAAAATAAGTGAATAAAGACCGTTTATTATTATTTGTATCATTATTTACCTCTTAGAATTTGTCATATGCTCTGGATATATTGTAAAAAAATTCTACAGTCATGTTAACAACATAGTTAGTTTAAAAATGCAGGGACTTCTTCTCTTCTTGTGTTTTATTTTGTATATTTTTTTCCAATCTTGGTGGTCTAAGGTGTAATAGGTATACCGATTTCACGACTAGTTTGCCTGAGCTTGGTTATATCTTCTATTATTTTTACAGCCCATCAGTGTATACCTAATATGTGGAGGAATATTTCTTACGCCTCGCGCTTTTCGGTTTCCTGGGCATAGTATCTAGAATAATCACAAAATCAATAAGCGAAGGACCACTGAAACATGGGTACAGTGAAACATCAGTGTACTCACTAATACAATGTTTCATAGTATCCACGTCGGCCATTTTATGTATAATTAATTATTATTATAAAATGGTACTAATTATTTTGTTAAAAAAACCTACCTTCTGCACAAAAGGCAACTTTTTTCAATGGTGCACTAAAAAGTGCAGCTTTCTAAAAACTTTTACAATAAATGTGCTAATTACTTTCTATTAAAATTTAAACGTTCCCTCGATTTCTTAACAATACGACATTTTCGACACCACCGGTTTCCATGATTAAATTCATGTGTCAGACGTTTGATGGCAGCAGTGAGAATTCAGAAATTCCATTTGTTCTACTGTACCCACCTCTCCCCTACTTTCTTTCTGCGTGTTACGTATTCACGTTGGTATGTAATCATATTTTATTTGTCTAGGTACAAAATGAAGACTTTTTTATCTCTTATTGTCATGCCATGAATACGAATACTTACTTAGTAAGGAACACATTTTGGCGTAAACAGTTATTAAGTAGCAATTTGCATGCAAAGTGAAGCGATAATTAAATATAACGGTTGTATTGGTCCCCGTTTCTCAACTGGAATACTGGAAAATGGCCCCTAATCCGCAATATAGAATTGAACCTGTTATTCTTTGAAAACTAAAGAATACCTAGTAACTAGACACCGTCATAGTTCAGAGGTTATTTTTTGCAATCAAGCTGTCAAAAACAGCATCTTATCTTCAACCATGTATATATGTAACATATTATGACTAAAAAAGAATATGTTTTTGGCTTATTTGAAATTAAGAACATAATTGTTTCTTGCCATCATTTACAATGTTATTACCATTTTACTGCATAATTTAAATTAAATGGAAAGCTGATAATTTAAGCATTTCGCGAGCGGTGGAAAGTAAAAGTCATAATAACCGTATCTTCCTACTGCTTAAGGGCGCTTTTCAGAGCGCGATAAGTAGGGTATGTTTTCAACTAATGTAAGTCTTCTATCGCTTGATAAAAAAGCATCAAATTTTAACTGCGGATAGAAAAAGGTATGCTTTAAACATCATGCATATTTATTCTCATTTATTTCTACACTGAATTATAAATATAAACATCTTAAAGAACCTCATCTTTAAAACGGAATAACTCTCGTAATTAATTAATGAATTTTTTTTTCAAAACCCTAGTGTTTAGATCAGACTTTCAACATTGCAAACCCCAAATATATTTTCTTAATTTTAAGCCATTATTTAATGGCGTTTTTTTAAAGATGATAAGATTTGGACACAATTTTTCACCAGGAGGTGCTGCCGCCTTACAGGTATTTACTAAAGCGCGTACGTGTACCGCCTTATACAGTCAGTATAAGTTAGTTTAAATATAAGTGTTAGTTTAAGTATAAGTGTTAGTTTTACCGCACGGAGCATTTCTGTGAACACGGGCTCTTAACTGAACGAGAGAAAGAAAAAAATATGAAACAAAAAAAATACAAAAATAAATATCAATACATTCTAGCTGTAAATTTAAAAAGAAACATAAATATATTTATAAATATAATAATGTAACAATGCGTCGCTTCTCTTGCATATATGTAAAAACAGATTGTTCAATATGTGTACTTTTATTTTTTGTTTTGGGGCCAGATATGATGGAAAACTATGTTCTATGAAATGTTATTATTTCTTAATGACATATTAACATTAAATTAACATATATCGTAGAATTTCAGATTTTGAGATATTTACAGCGCTTTGCAACACTTTTTATAGTTCCTATGCTTAACTAAGTCTGCGCACACGACTGATGCTACAGGTTTTGTGAGAATTTATTTCAGATATAATATCCCTTTCAATTTAAGTATATTAGTTACAGATCTATCATATATTATCACACTGTCAGTGATGGCAATGCTTTGGCATCTATCCTTTCCGGGATACTTTTGCCGGTTGTTATGTTTTATTTCATTTCTTTATTCTTGACTTTCCGTTTATTTGTGTAATTGTCTACGACCTATGGTTGGGATGATGTGGGAATTTTGCGGGTGTTAGTTTTCTAATATGTTAGTTGTTAATATTTACAAAAGCTGTGGCTGAGAAGCGTTGGATACACGGTATTTTGGGTCTTTTTGTATTGTCTTTTATATAATTATATTTTATTATTGTCTATCTTTTTCCGATGCCTCTTTTATTTTTGGTTTCTGTTTTTTTTTATTTTATTTTATTTTCATGCTCTTTTCATGCTATTTTGTTTTGCATGTAATTAATGCTTTTATGGTTATTTTTATTGTTTTTATATTTATATTCTGTTTATTATTTTTTCTATCTACATAGTTAGTATTGGGGTTTGGACGCAGGGTCATGGAGCATAAACGAAATTCAGTGATGGATATTTCGGCGGATGTAAAAATTTAGGTATGCGTGCTGTTTGTATGGTGGTGTTTGTGTGAGTGTTAAGTCACAGCTGATATTTTATATACAGTTTTCCTTAGCAATTATGTTACATGTATGTATCTATATTTGGTCATTTGTAGTAGAGACCATAAATAACGAACAGCACTTTAAAAGTTTGTGTTTACCTAAATAGTGTATTCATTAGCTTAATTTATGTGCTTGACTAATGGAATCAGCACATATATGATCGTTCCGCAATATATACTACAAGTAATGCAATAAATCATCAATAGGAACATTAGCCAATTAGACAGGTGTATAGAGATAATAACAACAGTTCCAATTAATTATATAGGATGTAAATAGCTAATTACGTATAGAATTACACAAATGGAAATTGATAATCGTTTGGATGGTTAGTTAATTAGAGATCACGGTCACATGGTATTATAAATAGAGATATAGGCCAAAGTCCTGAAACTGGACATAACAAGTCCATTGAGGAGAGGTTACTTTTTGTTGTATTGTTTCTACGAAATTGATAGTTATTCATCCATAATACACATAATAATTGTTATGCATTAATTTATATTCACTGGGTATAATTATTGTGCACTTATATTGGTAAAGTTGGAATAACATATCTTGTATGTGACGCCAAATGTGTGTGAAATAATTTGTCAACACGCCAATGTCAGAGGTTACCAAACTGTTTTTTCAAGGAAAACTATCATAGCATCATAACCTATTTTTACATGTCATGTAATAATCATACATTGGCATTTTGTTTCAATTTTTTATTATTCATATAAACGTTTATGAATATATATATATATATATATATATATATATATATATATATATATATATATATATATATATATATATATATATATATATATATATATATATATATATATATATATATATATATATATATGCACACCTATTTTATTTTTATTCCATTTATTTAAATACCTTTTTAAACCGAAGATTAATAGGGATGTACCTATCTAGGAAACTGCCTAAGGCTTAACCCTCGATGCAGTATTTGTAAATTAAATTATCTTTAAAAAATACATAAAATAACAAGTTAACACAAAAATTATTTGAAAACACGTCAAATGTGGTTTGATGAAAATTTGTGAACACTTCAATTGAACATTTTACTTGGTTTTCTTGTAAAATGAACGCGCGGCGACCTTGCTTGATGCCATATCCTAGCTGTCCTATGCATTGTTTGAAATGTCTTTATGGGTTTTATCATTAGTTAAAATGTCCTACTTGGTTTTGGATTTTTTACACAGATAACAAAGGGTTGAACTTAATTTCTACCTATACACTAACACTTGTTTTAATAATAAATTATCTTTTGAGTTTATTTACACACGGAGCACGCAAAATGAGGCGAGGCGAGGTTGTGGCGTGGGACCACATTATACGACTCCTCTAAGCTTTGTTTTCTGTTACCAGGGAAGAGTATACCGGAAAACTAATGCATTTTCTGCATTGAAAGTATTTTTTGTTGATCTTTTGTTGAAGAAAAATTTATCAGAGAAAATCAACTCACATAACTGTTAACACACATAACACAAAACATCAACATCAACAACACTTTTTGCTTACTCGATCAGCTAATGTCAGTTGATTTCCTCTGATAAATTTTTCTTTGATCGTTACTATTTAAAATGGATCTCAGTTATAAATGACGTGAAAACATTATTTATTGCATACTTCCACATCCCATCTATTAACCTTTTCCACTCATATAATAATAATTGTCATTTCAGTACACCAAACACCTTCATATTCATGATAAATTGTTTTCTACATTGATATAATTTTATTGTAATATATTTTATCATATACCGAAAGAGAAAGAGGATCAAAAAGATAAATCGCCATACAATGGTACATGCAAATAAGTATGGACCTATTTTACAATATTAAGTAGGATAGGTGATACATTTATACGAGATGAAACATTTAACATAAGAGAACACATACTATAAAGTGGGACATAAAATGGGCTCTTGACAATATCTGATCGCCTCCCACAAAATGTTTTCCTACATGAAACAGAATTGAATTTAAGAATGTAAAAGTATTGAGTTAAGTTGACTCCTAGATGAAGTTTTAATCGTCTCCGGATGATGCCAACTTGGTTGGCGAACGCGCTTCGAGGGAAGTGAAATTGTTTTGGTGTTTGTGGAAACTACTCCGAGTGTTATAATTACATCAAAGGTTCCAGCCCTATCCAATATCCTAGATGAATTCAATGTATGTTAAAGCAAGATATTGAGCTCCGGAATCATTTTAAAGTGGAAAATTAATTATGTTGGTGTTAAGCAACATGAAGAAACCTTAGCCACAGTTGTGATTAAGGAGCAAAAAGAAATCAATAAAAATGAAATGAGTACCCCACAACTCGATATCGTTTCATGCTATTATTTCAAGCACTAAAATGTGCACATTTTAGGAATTATTCTAGGAGGCACTTTTTAAAGTGTTCCAAAAAGTGTATAGCCATCTTGAGACTTTTTCAACTGTTCTCAAAATCTTTGGACGACAGTGTATTTGGACGACAGGTGCTGAGAAACTGATTCTTTTTATCCGGTTGAAAAATTCGTCAAGTTCATCACCACTCTAGGGAACAGCGTAAAGCGGAAGAAATTTTTCTCCATGTAATGGTGTTTAAATGATAGTTTAGTGTCACTAACGATAAATTAGAATAAACGGAGATTCCATTATGTTCATGTCATTTAAAAAGAGGCGATAGAGAAGGTACATCACCTTGAGTCAAGGAGTGTATGAGAGTATTAGTTTACAGGGCAATTCTTGTTTTAGTTTCTTCTTTCTTTCTTTTTAATTTCCTACTACTCATTTATTTTTTGCTATGCGAATGAAAGTGGTCCACCCTTGTGCAATACCACCAATTTGAGGCGTGCCCATCTCTGTTATGTTTCTGTGGAATTTAATTTAAAACTTTTGACGTTAAATACTTTTGTATCATTTTTTTTTCTCATTTTTGACGGTAAATATCTCTGGAAATATTTTTATATATGGTACTTTCTTTTTTACTTAGATTTACTCCCAAAACAATTCCTCACTTGGGTGCAAATTCTTCATATCTATTCAAAATTTGTTTAAAATTGTATATATTAAGTAAGAAGGGGTCAAATTCAAATGGGCTTGCTATATAATGTAATAGTAATGATTGCGTATTTATTATATTATAGAAATGTGCCTCAATAATTGTTGACTCCGGAAGACAGCCAAGAACTAATATAGATATTATTTATTGAATTTTTCAGGACGAGAAAAGGAATAAACTTACATGAATACAATGCTTTACCTGAAGGTGAAAAGCCGGCCTCGATTAAAAAAAACTTTCAACGCAGCCGTTTAATTGGTGTTAAAATATTACACGTTATTATAAATATCTTGTCAACATTTTTGCAGACAGATTTGCGTCAACATTTTTGCAGACAGATTTGCGTCTTATTTTAAATTCTAAGAACTAAGTGAGGCCAGAATGTACAAATTATAACTATACGAAAGCACGGAAAATTTATGACATTGTTATAGCATATTTTTGTACGTAAAAATATTTTTATATTGCGTGTATAACTCAGTCAGACCTTGAGCTGTTATAATACCTCTCCAGACACAAGCGAGCCAATAATATTAGAATAATTTATTATATAAAATTACCAGAAAAAAAAAACAAACTCTTGTGCTTGCGAGATAATGGTTTACTATAAATATAAGGAAACCTAACAAGATAATTTACAAGTAGATTACTACACACAAGTTTTCGTGTTCAGAATAGACGTACTAATGTTTTTGTAAATCATTCTGATATTTTCAAGTCTTATAATAAAATATAGTGAAGTGAAGATAGCAATATGAAGGTGTAGCATTCTTGAAAATTATCTTACTCTGCTGCTATTTTATGTAAAAATGTTCTCGTGATAAATAAGATGGTTAAGTGAAAGAATTTAAAGCATGTGCGTGCTTGAGGGTTATATATCCTTAGCTTAGAGCAAATTACATAAAAATGTCCATATTTGGAAGAATATATATATTGAGGTTTTCAATTTTGCAAATCATATTGTAAGAGACACGTAATTTTGTAGTTTTTTTGAGATAAAGCTTAGATATATTATTAGATAGATTTTACATAGTTTAGATTTTAGAAAGATTTAGATAGATTATGATTGCCTCCTTTAAAGATAGGATTTAAAACTAATAAGCTATCGATGTATTTTTTTACACTAAGTACACACTATTGCCCTTTTAAATGTACCGAAGGTTTTCACACAATAAATTCGAATTTAAATTTTTCTACCAATCAGGAAAACGCAGTATTTGAGTTTTACTTTTATTACAATTTTCAGCAATCGTTAAACTTTTTTATTTTTCAAAAATTTTATATACATAGAGACAGACCATTTATTACAAAAGTTTTGATATAATTTTTTTCCAATGTCTATCATTTGGCAACAATAATTTTACGTAGTCATTAAGTATTTATTGTTCAGACAAAAATTGTGAAAATCGGAAATTTTAGGTCATATTCGTCTTAAATATGACCTAAAATGTAGCTAGTGTAAATGCAGTTCTTGCAATAACGTAATTAAATCTTTCAAGGAATATATAGAGGAAAATGACGAACTAGAATATTTTTAATGTAGTGCCTAAGTAACGAGATTTTAATTTTCAAAATAAAAAAATATGCGAAACATAAAAGTTGTTTTATTCCTTAATTTTAATTTTTAGTTGCTTTTTGTCTATTTTTGTGTTACCTACACACAAAAATATATGCTTTAATAAAGCTAACTACTGTTTTTAATATAACAGTTTATTTATTCCCTTATAAGAAATATATTTCAGATACTCATATGGTACATAGAAGCGATGTCTACTTTAAATAAACATATGAAAAAAATATCACCGAGTCCGATATCACAATTATTTTTAGATATATAAAGGTGGGGACGTTAGAAAACATGTTTGACGAAAAAAAATATATTTTAAAGTATTTTCGAAATATTAAGTTACTGACCACCAGAAATTGTAACAAGTGGTTTCACGTACATAATTATCTAATTAAAGAATCGTGCCAAGTATGATTTAGTTCGACGCCAATTTTTTTATCGAAAATAGGCTACACAATGGGCTAATCTACTATATATGTTTGCAGGAATTGCGTTTTTAAAAATCCGGTTTGATATCGCCGATTTTATATTTTTTTATTAAGAGTGGCTCGACGTGTGGCTCTTCTAGGCATATGCCCTAGTCATAGCCTTATTCGAATTTTCTTTTATTAATTTCTTATAATAAAATTAATATATTAATGTGACCATTGGACCGTAAGGTTTGGTAACACGAAACATGAAC